>CM064502.1:40426827-40658265 GCA_032716605.1 Paralithodes platypus | reverse complement strand
ATTTAGTAGAAATAATGTATTCACTTATGAACCTAGGTACTCCCATAAGAAAGTACGCTTTCGCTCTAAGCAGATGGCAGCCATCTTGAATTTCGGGGTGAACATTATGTTGTAGCATAACAGTAATGTCAGATTCGGAATCCTCGTGGCCAACTTACCAAAACAGTATCTTTGGACATGATTCTAGGTCCTCTGGTTCGAAAGTTCATGTTTCATGCTTCCATATTTTGTCTTATGTTTTCAGCAATCAACAACGCCGTTTTCACTTCATTCTGGCTAACATTAGCCAATGTTATTCAATTGGAGAGGTACTTTAGAGATCATAGGGTGTGAAGTTAATCTCAATTAACCTTACAACATCTAGATGTCCTTCCCAAACTAAATACAATCATCTATTCATAGCGAAAGCACCGCCGTCCATATTGGATTCGGGCCTCTGGCAAAAAATGCCTGGATTTTGGGGAGGGACATGATGGCTAAATTATTCTAAGGGTGGATGAGCGCATTTATTTGCTTACTTATTCATCTTTATATTATAATTATTAGTGGCCTCCCTAGACCTCCATCAAGCTTAACAAAATATCCTCACCCTTCCAGATAAATTTGTACATTTTTCGGCAGAAAAATTTCCCGTTCCTCCTAAATTACAGGCTTCCTATCACTCGCCTGGAAATAATCAACACCTAAATGGCACGAAAGATCTTAACACTCAAAGAGCGGGTGGTGGAGTATATTTGACTGTGCCGCCCAGCGGGGGGTTTTACCATAAATGAGCTTGTTTCCGTGCTCGTTTTCATGCATAAACAAGAGCCAGAGCGTAATACAAGTAAGTATCCCTGAAAGGGCATTAAATGAGCTTTCCAATGACGTTTGAACCATCCTTCTACGATCACTGGTTGTCTTGCAACGATCGTGCAACCAAAGGGCAAAATCGATAAAATACGGTCATTTCCTTACATTATTACGTGTGAAACGAGTGAGGGAGGGTGGAGTAGGGTGGAGTACATCTCATTAGCTCCACGGCCACCGTGGCGAGCGGTCATGAGGTAACCTACGCTCCTCCCACAGCTCCGCTCTCTCTCAGAGCACATTACATGCTCAAAATTGCATGCGACTATAGCCGGGCCCCGCCACATAGTCCTAGGTTCTCTCGCCCGCCGGGCACCGCCAAAGAAGGGTTAATATTGATAAATAAATGAGGTGAAAGTTTTTGTAAACTAATGGGCCGAACGTCTTAAAATCTGAAAACTCGTGGGACTAAACACAAGGGAGAAAGGGGTTCAGACAATGCAACCATCCCCCATATAAATGTCATTGGAAGTTACAACAATCGTCAAACCTTACTAGTCAGAGAATGGTCACGAAATTCAGGTTCTTGACCCTACTATGTTCACCTTCATTCTGCCCTGACGCACTTGCACCATACAAGCTCTTTACCGCCAGAGCGTCACATTTTTCTCTTGCCTCTAAACTTTCCCTTCATAAATGTTAAGGGGCACTTCGGGGTCCTGGGCGTGTCCGCAGTCCAGTAAAAATATGAAAATTTTCCCCAAACCCCAAACAAATTGCAAGAGTTTGTTTTATGGTTGGAAGTTGTTGTATGGGTATCAAGGAACATCCCACCCAAAATCCCCCAAAATCCAACGACGGGAAATTACGTAATCAGCATAAATCCAAAATGGCCTGCCTAATTATTTTTAAATGCTCCGATTCTCCTAAACACTTGGTTTTAGGGCCTATAAATGTATTACAGAGGTATATCAATGTGATACCGACAAATTTAATTAGCCAATCAAAATGCTGAGGGATGTAGTTATAACGTCATGATGTGACATGACATACATTTAATGATATTCAGGTGATTCCCTTGCATAACACAGCAGCATGGCAACTAATACTTTTGTTTGCTTTCAGGTTAGTCATGTCTGACAATTCGGCTGCACCCAACCAAGATGATCGACAAGGAAACAAATGGCTTTGCGCAATTTGCAAGGGATGCTTATCTGATGGAATGGAAACCGTCTGTCTCAAAGAGAAAGGAGCAGCAGGGATTAATGCAGCCAGTGATGAGAGGGGCACCCCGTCTATCATTGTCTCAGCTGGACAAATTGTGCATGTTGAGTGCCGAAAGACTCATACAAGGAAACGGGACATAGAGCGTTCAAAGTCCTCGAAAAGGAAACATGAGGATGACCCAAGACCTATTCTCCGCTCTCAGGTTCCGGAGTTCTCTTTCAAGGATTGTTGCTTTCTCTGTGGAACTCGTATAGTGAATGATGATCGGCACCATGGTGAGGAAGTGTTTAGTGCAAGAACGTGGGACTTCCAGAAATCGATAGTGTCAGCTTGTAAGGGCAGGGCCATGATGATGAGTGGGGAGGGACAGTGTCTAGACGTATCACAGTTGCAAGAGACCTTCCTGCAGTTGATGCTGTTTATCATAAGGTGTGTAGTGTCAACTTTCTCACTGGAAAGAAAGTTCCCAGTAAGTATGTGAAGCAAGACGAGAGTAAATTTGAGCAACGTGGACCTATTCATGTGAAAAAGAAACAACATCTTGGTCGAAATGTTGATGCATCACGGGAGGAAGCATTTTTATGTGTGATAGATGAGTTTATTGAAGATTACAATGAACAAACAACAGTGAATGATTTGGTGGAGAGAATGTCGCAAATATGTCCTGAACCTTATAGCTCTGTTTACATGCGTCAGAAAATCGAGAAGCAGCTTGGCCAAGATGTAATAATCACTAATGTAAATGGCAGGGACAATGTTATCACCATTCGACCAAGTGCTGCAAAGATCTTGCAGGAATTCTATGACTCTCCAAAGGCAGATGACGAGGAGGCAGAAAAAAGGAAAATTGTTAGAGCAGCAGCAGCATTGATTAGGTCAGACATCAAGAATGTGAAGGATAACTTGGATTTCTATCCAAAAGCAGAGGATTTAAAATCTGTAAAAGGAAATGTTTCATACTTACCACAGACTCTTAGAATATTGCTGAGTGAAATTTTCAAAAGTGACACCAGGGATCTTGAAATGGGATCAATAGGTCAGAGTATTATTGCAGCAAACAAGACCAAGGACTTTACTTGCACCACTGGTTTGGCAGTGCAAATGTACCATCAGTTTGGGTCTCGCTTTCTAATTGACAGTTTAAATAGCCATGGATACTGTCTATCATATTCAGAAATGCTTCGTTTTTCAAAAGCTGCTGCATCAAAATTCTATGTCACCAACATGGTCACGTCAGGACACTTTACCCACTTCATTGCCGATAACGTGGATCATAATATTCAAACTCTCGATGGCCATGGTACGTTTCATGGAATGGGGATCATGTCTACTTCAACACCAGGATTGGTTTCACATGAGAGCATCCCAAGGATGTCCACCGCAGACTGCAGCCTTCATGATGCAAAGATCAACATCCGGTACTACAAATGTTTGACTGGCAGTTGTGAGAAAATACTTTACCAGAAGCTGCCAGACATATGTGCAAGTGATGAACGCTGGCAGATAGATGTCCTATGGAAGTCGGCGTGGAGTTTCAGACCCCAGCGCCCTGCATGGTCAGGGCTGCTGCAGGCAGTAACAAATGGTCCTCATCCAGGAAAAGCATCCTTCCATCTCCTTCCCATGATTGACATGAATCCAAATGACCTCACCTGCATCTACTCGACTCTCCACTTCATCGCCAAGGAGTGTAAGCACAATGGAGCCACCCCAATCATCACATTTGATCAGCCACTTTGGTGGAAGTCCAAGACCATTATCATCAGGGAAAAGGCTGACAGTGATCTGAGGAAGATAGTCCTTAACCTCGGAGGATTTCACACAATCATGAGCTACCTTGGAAGCATCGGTCATGTGATGACGGCAACAGGGCTTAAGGATGTGTTGGAACTTGTCTATGCTGAAAATGCTGTTCATCACATGCTCTCTGGAAAAGCATATGCTAGAGCAATACGAGGTCACTTTCTAGTAGATACAGTTCTGAATGCCCTAGTCATCCAAAGAGCTTATGATCTGCCAACCATCCCCATTGAGGAAGAAGAGAATAATATATGCAGTGAACTCAAAGATCTCATCGACACCTTTGACCGTCTTCTGGAGTCTCAAGATGAAAGAACCATCAACGATAATGAAACCATCACCAAGGTCTCCAACCATATTGAGATAGAGAAGGAGAAACTGAGGGGCACTCCTACAGGAAAGTTATGGATACTCTACATGAAGATGGTGGACCTACTCCGAATGGTCCTGAAAGCACAGCGCACTGGTAACTTTATGTTATACTTGAAGACACTGCAACAGATGCTACCCTTCTTCGCTGCCACTGGTCACAATCACTACACCAAGTCAGTTCACATATACCTTCAGGATATGCTTGCCCTCAAGGAGACTAACCCAGAAGTATTCAACAGCTACTTGGCAGGCCTATTTGTAGTCCGCAGGACAGATCGATTCTGGGCTGGACTGCCAACTGATTTAGTTATTGAACAAGTGCTGATGCGGGCATTGAAGACTTCAGGAGGACTTACACATGGTAGAGGCATGGATGAGGAAAAGCGGACGCGTTGGCTACTGGCGATGCCTGCCTGTGTGGAAGTAAGCCAAACGATGCAGGAACTGACCGAAACATACCACTCCACTGGAGAGCAAAACACACATAAGGACCTGTCAGAAGCTAGGAAGAAAAGAGATAGAAAGGACACTGGCACAATACTTGAATTCTTTGAACATCACAGTCCATTTGGAGACCTAGAAGACCTCTATGATATTGCGACTGGAGTGGGCAGCACAAGACAGCTAATCCACATGATGCTGAAGACGTGGGGAAAGAATCATAGCAAGGATGGAAGGCCAGGATGCATTAAAGTACAGTTTCCGAAGACGAGATCAGATAGAGACACTTGGGCAGAAAGTCTCTATTTCTGCATGTGAAAAAGTATCTGTAGACCCACAGCTGCTCTTTCAGAGACTGGTTATTATTGCCAACAACTCAGACACAAACCTTGCTGATGTATTTAAATATGAACTATCTCCCCATCCCCCTGCCCTCTTCGACAAATCAGGCATGTTACATGAGCCCAATAAACCTCAGCTGACTGAAGCATTGGCCAAGATGATAACCAAAGAAGAACTTTCACGTCCTCCACAAGATGCTTTATTCTCCATTGTTGATGGGGGCTCACTTCTGCAGAGGCTGCCATGGAGCAGGGGGGAGTTTCCAAGAAATAGTTGGGAAGTATGTCTCTCACTTGAAACGGTTAACCAATCCAGTTGTAGTGTTTGATGGATATGCCAATCCTTCAACCAAAGATTTTACTCATTTGCGTAGATCAAAAAGAATAACTGGCCCAAGGGTACACTTCAACCCTAAGACCCGTCTTCATTCAAAGAAGGACGTATTCCTTTCGAACACTAAGAACAAGCAGGATTTCATTACCTTGTTAAGCAGTAGGTTAACATCGAGTGGTGTGATAACCATCCATGCGGAGGGAGATGCTGATTACTTGATTGCAAAAACAGGAGTTGAATATTCAATGAAAGGAATGACCCATGTTATTGGAGAAGATACTGACCTACTCATTCTCCTGTGCCACCATTCAAAGCCAGACACCAAGGGCCTTTACCTCATATCTGAGAAAGTGACCTCAAGGTTCCCTGTGTTGAATATTTGCCTCCTTAAAGACAAACTTGGACCACAGATTTGCCAGGCCCTTCCTTTCATTCATGCAATGTCTGGGTGTGACACAACTTCTCGGCTCTTTGGTATCGGGAAAGGTGTAGCCCTTAAAAATGGCACAGAATGACAAGGATTTTCTGAATCTTGCACAGGTGTTCTCGTCAGTGGCAAAGGCTGGGGAAGTTGAAGATGCAGGGAAAAAGGTACTCGTCTCCCTTTATGGTGGTGGGAAGGGAGATACACTTGATTTGTTGCGAAAGAAGCAGTTCACAAGCAAAGTGGCCAGTAGGATAACTAGTGTTGATGTTCGTAACCTACCCCCAACATCTGACTCTGCAAAATACCATTCATTCCGTGTTTACCACCAAGTTCAAACATGGATGGGACGAGGAAATTATTTTCAAGCAGAGGAATGGGGATGGACAGTGAAGAAGGGCATGTTTCATCCTAAGACAATGGACTTGTCACCTGCACCAGAAACACTCATGAAGGTAATACGGTGTCAATGCAAGGGACAGTGCGACAACAACCGATGTAGCTGCCGAAAATAACGACTTGAATGTACTAGTGCTTGTGGGGATTGTCAAGAAGGCACGTGCAGTAACATTGAAGTTGACATGATGGACACAGAGGATTTGGACTCATTGTAAACAGTAGTAGGTTATCAGTGCTCTTCGTTCTAGTTTTATTATACAAATAGTGTTCAAACAGACAAACCCATGGTGAATTTGGGTGTACTTCATAGCAATGACGTCATATTTGTATGAGAGAACACTATGCGAGCTGAACTAGGACAGGCTACTGCACTTACTGCTTGTGTTGGGCTTAATAAATTCATTTGGTACCAAATGGATATACAGCTGTAATAGATTTTATAGACCCTAAAACCAACGGGTTAGGAGAATCGGAAGCAGTTAAAAATAATTAGGGCGGGCCATTGTGGATTTATGCTGCTCTGTTCAGACAGCCTGCAGAGCAGGAACAACAATAACAACTATCCATAGACTATTGTGGTCTAGTTGGGATTTGTTTGGTTTCACTATGTAAATAACGGCAGCAGACACCTTCTTCCGTTCTGAAGATACTTCTCTCACAACACATACTAATGAGGATCTCATCTACACATCCTCATCACCCTCTAAACCTACCCTGCACCTTCGCCGTACCAATTACCGTTATATTTTCTTACTCTCCTCGATTACTATGCTACGGTGCATCTACCCGGCTATACTAAGGGAACGCATTACCCCTCGGTTACCCTTGCCTCTAATATAGGAAGATTTTTCTATCCTGATTTTCCAGGGTTCTTACTCTATTCCATTCTCCTCTTCTAGTGCATTTGATAATAGTTAACTATTTTCGTTGCATATTTATTAATGTGTGTTATTATATATATATATCGATACATTATAAAAGTATATATATTATTATAGAGATATATATATATATATCTATATTATTAAAAAAAATAGATATATTATATACTCAATTAGTTTCAAAGGACCCCCCCCCCCACCACCATCTCTTCAACGACAAACGTGAGGAAGCCATAGAACACTAAAATTCTGATCTAACGACTAGTTCCAATTGGGGCAGAGAAAAACTTGTTACCTCTAATGCTTCCAAAACCAAATTTTATCCAGGTATCTACCCGTCCGGAACTCCCAGCGGACTATCCCCCTCAACAATACAAAAATCAATGCCTTCATCGGCGTCTCAATATTCTTGGTGTCTCTTTGTTCTGTCGGCTCTCATTTGGAAGGACCATATTACGAGTTCCTGCTAAGGCAGCCACCCAGAAGCTGGGTGTGCGCATCCGCCCTTCCCCCCAGGGGTTTATTTACCCTCCACAGCTTCTTGCTCTGTACAAGGGCATAGGTGCGTCCGGGTAGCGAGTATTGTGCACATGGGTGTGGATGTTCCTCTCACACCGCTCTTCTAGACAAAGTGGAAAGGAAGGCCTTTCTGTATCAGGAACTCCCCTCCACTCACCAACGCTCCTGCAAGCTCTCTCTCTCTCCACAGTAATGGTTGCATATCTCGCGCTATTCTATTCCGCTACTATCAATAATCAGTGTTTCTCGGAGCTGTCCCCCCCCTTACGTAGGGCACGTGGGACCCGTCGTGCAACACAAGCCCACCCGACTCTGTGCAACTCTCCAACCCAAGAGTGACACGTTACTCGCAAACTTTCTTCGCTTCAAAACAGCTGAGCGCTGGAACTCTCTCCCACAATCAGACGCTTTTTGCAGCCCCTCCTAGGACAAAAACAAAAATACTATATACTATATATATGCTTACTACTTGGTCAAACACTAGAGGGGATAAGAACAGGTTAGATGGGGGGGACGGAGTAGCAGGGGTTAATGCAACATAAAGACGGAACTATTGAGAATTTGATGATAGTTAATAGAAGGAAAGGAGTGGGTACCTTTGTTCTCTAAGATTATAGATCTCGCAACATTGGACATGAAACAGTACGCAGGGGTCTCAAGTCGCCAGGTGGAGAGACATTTGCTTACACTTGGTTGGGTCAGTGATCAGTAGGAAGTGGCAATGTAGTGTCAACTAGTTTGAATGTTACAATGGCCTGCGCATTAACTAAACAGATAAATAAATTACAAAAGAGAGAGAGAGAGAGAGAAGAGCCTACTGATATGGACAATATAATAATGCTTCGTACTTTATATGCATCATCTTAATATGTGCAGAGGGCACAGGTTATAAACTATATTCACTGGGATCAGTGTACAGCATTCTATAAGTAAACTAGTCAATATTTTTTTTCTCTCTTTTTTTTTTTTTTTTTTGTTTTTTTACTAACTAAGAGGAAAGAACAACTATAGAAACAAAAAACATACAATATGTCAGCAGCGTGACAATTGTGTGTTTCCTCTCTTTAACTTCTACTCTTCGTTGTTTACACCTTTCCACGTCTAGCACATATTTCCTCAGTGGCTAGAAATGTTCCTTGCTAGAGCGGCTGGTGTAACTCACAGGCAACAAGTTAGGACACTCTCGCGTGTCTATTGCCCGGAAAAGTGGACACGACGAGAACAAGTTAATAACATGAAGTGCGTAATTGTAAATCTAAAGCCTTGAATAGAAGAAAATAACATTTATACTGATTTGAGGTGAACTTAGTATTACATATCTATGCATTACCCGGGAGATAATAAGGACAACTGTATATGTACAGTCCCCAACTAAGTTTTGCGACAAATTAGGTACGTGCCACCTGTCTAGTTTGCACTCCCGTCCCAAGACCCGTGTGGTTCCTGTTCTATTAGAGACCCCGTGGTGTCCTAGGCAGCCCCCACCACCTACCACAGCCAGGGCACACAGTAGGCTGACTCGCACACGTTGGGCGCTACATATGACAACAGTGCTATCATTATTTGTTTGTATCATATTAGAAGCCTCTCTCTCATCTCTTCTCTGAGGTTAATATCAATCGATTTTTTCACGCTACAACTATTTGTAGATGAACACACACACACACAGCACAGAAACGGCAAGGCTAAGTTCAGTGTTATACACCCACATTCATCGAACCTTAATTTCCCTGATAAAACAATGAGGGTTGTAAATAATTGTGTATCTTTTATCTACTTAACACTCTTATAAATCAATACCTGTATGTTATAATCTGGCATCGATCATACAGTGCTGGGTTATACCGATTAGTTCTATTTGGCAACATATGCATCAGGTAGTATTATTAATGAGTAAGAACGTGTATAGGGTGTATTAATATACAGCTAAAGTTCTTTACTGTTTCTATGATACATTATTAGAATATAAGACATTATCGTTTACCAGTATGCATGATTTTAAGAATCTAACTTTCAGATGAAATTCTGTTTTACTATGGAAAAGTATAGGAGTATAACTAAGCATTATTAGTTTATTCGGGTATATAATTTTAAGTTCTAATGTGAGCAGAATCACAGACAGCACGCACCACCCACACACACACACATAGTGGTCTCGTAGCATATTGGTTAGACACTTGGTTCCACGCCAAAGGCACAAGGGTTTCCATTCACAGGCAGGAAAGAACATGAGGGCAATTCTTACTTACCCAAGTGCGCCTCTCTTGAACCTACCCGTATAAATTCGGCCTCTGGAATAAGATGCCACCTTACGACGTCTTTTTTAGTTTTGGTGGTCTATTAACTATCTGTCTGACCGGGTTACCGTACAGGTCAACCAAACACTTAACATTCAGAATATCGCAATTGACTGATTACCGGATTACATGCATATCTACAACCACGCATTAACACTTTCACGCAATATATTCCCAGGTCATAACTTTTTTTCGGTAAAAATAATAAATACATAAGTAAAATGAAACAAAAAACGCTTAAGCTGTAATTATTGGAAACTGAGAGTATTCAGAAAATCCTCAATTACACTCTCCTACCCCATCACACACCCTAGTCCTCGCATTCAGCAGGTTGCTGAATGCGGTAGTATAGGTTGGGATGAGCAAGAGTGGGTGTCGGAACGTTTACCGGTGGTAAAAAAGGTGGGAAGAAGGACAAATGACATACCACATAGAAGTGGAGCCTACGGCGGAAAAACCACCGTCATAACAGGACCAATAAATTAACCGGAGGCTATATGGATAACCATCCATTTCTCCAACGCCGAGGGTAGCTAAGCAACGTTTGCAAATTTTAAACTTCTACAGAAACTATACGCCTGAGATTAAAGGAGATGGAGATATAACATAGATCACCAGCTGTCAACCAAAGCTAACTAAGAGGCACAAACAACCATGCTTGATTAATCGCTCGCCTATTTGTTGAACCAGGGCATTGACTATTGGGCACGAGTTGTTTTGATACTGTCAGAGAGGCGCCATAATAGTACCAGGACGATTAACCCATAATTAGCGGCTGACCACATAAGGCGTATTTAATAAAGCGGGACTATGTGGCTCGCTCGACATAGGTCGAGTGGCAAATTCAGCACGTAATGTTGCTGAGAGAGAGGACAAGTGGTGGCAGGAGACTAGCGAGCGTATGACTGCTCCAGACCACCGCGGCGAACCTACTGACACGAATCTCCGCTCCCTCCTCCCTCTCTCACTCGCTACATACTGAATTATATCGGGAAAGTACCGAATAACCTGCCCTTTGCACACGCGTTGCACGGTTATTGCAAGAAAACTAGCCATCATAAAAGGATCGTTATGGTGTCATTCGAAAGCTCTGTTTATGCCCTTTCAGGGATAGGTACTTGTTTTTACGTTCTGGGTCTTAATTTAGGCATGAAAATGATCACGTAAACAGCCCTATTTTGGCTAAAAACACCCCGCTGGGCGGTACATATAAATAAACCGCAAGGCCCGCTCGTAAGGTGTTAAAATTGTATCACTTAGCCGAGCTGGCGGGGTTCTTCAAATAAGAATAAAGGTTGCTTTCCTTTATATCCGCTCATGGCCGAGTGGTTACGGTGCCTAACTCTCCCAAACATACCTGGAGTGAGTGGGTTCGAATCCTGGTCAGCATTCCTCTCTCCTAACCAAGAGTTATTTCTATCAGACAAGAAACTTTCAGCTCAACCACGCATGGGTCGAAGACTGCGCTGCTGTTGGAGGCCTAGGAACACACGGCATGCGAATTAGTCCTAGTTGATATTGTGCATACAATATATAGAATAGTCATCATACAGAGTAATACTTTCCATCATATCACTCTTCGCTGATTTCATATTAACCAAGCATTTTAAAACATCTTAATTTCTTTACTCATCCAATAATACCCCTAACTTACTAATTAACTCCTTACTTATATTGTCCAATTACTTTTAAGCTAGCATGACTTGATATAATATGCACATTAACCACTCCTGTCTATACCATCGGTTGTTTACCTAAAAAACAACCACGTTCGGTTTAGTAACTCATCCTAGCCACTTCGCCCGCCACTATCTGTGCAATATAGGATAGGCCTAGATCTTCCCCTATTACTTCCCTCCCCCTTTAGTGAATGCATATAACTTGTTTGCGAATATAATACATAATACCTTACCTAAACTATCATTGGTAAATAGAGAGACCAGTTTATCATGAGGATCAATAAATATATAATCATTAATCCCATTAGGATTGACTAATTTTGTCAGTTTAATCGGGCTTTTCATTAGAGGGTTTATACAACTTAAGGAGGTTCTGTAGGAATTATAGGGACACATACTATGTCATATTTACCCTCTGACTTTCATATTCCCTTTCTACTTTGAATAAAATAGTCTCCTTTTCTACTCTGAATATAATAATATAATGCTAGCCTGAAAAAACTGCCAAATACGCGTCCTGATTCCACTAGGCCTACATAAACAAAATCATAACAAAGAGGGATTTTTTCAGAGGGCTGACTCAATGGCTGACTGACACATGGTATAAATACTAATATTAGTCTTTATACCATGGACTGGCCCATTCACGGCGGATCCCATTGACAATCAGCACATCACAGCCATGTGCCTATCTAATTATGTTTCAAAGCTTTCTGTCGTTATTGATCCTACTGTAGCAACCGGTAGCCTATTTTACATATTTACCAAACTGTTGTATGCTTATCACGGAGCAGCAGTCCGTTTTCCACATCGTCTTTGTGGATCCCACTTACAACTTAACCCTTAACCAACGGCGCACCACATATGTCGAGTTGAATAAATATGGACGATGTGGCGGTGCACCACATATGTCGAGTGCCATTTTCAGCATGTAATGTTGCTCTGAGAGAGAGCTGAGCGGTGGGACGAGCGTAGTAACCTCATGACCACTCCCCACCACCGCGGTGGGTGTACTGAGCTGTATTCTACCCTCTTCCTCTCTCACTCGCTACACAGGGAATTATGTATGGAAATTACCTTATTTTAGGTTTGTTACACTCGTGTTGCACGATCGTTGCAAGAGAACCAGTGGTCGTACAAGGATGATTCGGGTGTCATTGGAAAGTTCTGTTTATGCCCTTTCAGTGATAGATACTTGTTTTACGCTCTGGGTCTTGTTTATGCACGAAAATGAGCACGGAAACAACCCTATTTAGGGTAAAAAAAAAACGCTAGGCGGCACAGTGTAAAATACCCTACCAACCGCTCTTTGCGTGTTAAGCATCTGTATCATGTCCTCTCTTACTCTACACTTCTAATTTATGTAAGCCTAATGTTTTCCCGAGTCCCCTTTCTTTTGTACTGACCATATCATGTATTTCATGATATTCACTACCTCAATAATCGTTTACTTTTGTTAAATGTTCTAACCCATTCTGGCTATAATTCCGTGTCATATTATTGATGTTCTGTTCTATTATTCTGGATTGTTTTACCATTCTTCTTTGTAACGTAACTTCCAACCAATCTATGAATACTGGACAGCAAAATTAAAAACATATCCATGTGAAGCCTTACTAAAGACGGGTGAAATTTTCAAATTACATTTGTTGTTATTCACGCTTCTACTGTAGATATCTATTAATAACTCTGATTTCAAACAATGTTGCATTGCTTTTTTGGTTTCATATCATGACTGACGATGACTTCCAAATCTTTTGTAATAATTGAGTTACTTAATTCCATGTTATTTAGCAATCTAGATACCACTGATATTGCGTCTTGCCCCTGTCACCACTCAGATCGGTGAACAAATTATATATTTGTTTTCTTCTGAGATATAGCTGGTGGTTACTGGCTACCCTGGCCTTGAGTAAGGAGATGGGTAATGGAATCAGACATCACAAGAATGCATTGAGCTATTGAATCTCCTCATACGGGAGATATGTGGTGCGTAATTATTGACGAAACAAATATTGTTAAATTTATATCCTGAAATTTCTGTCGATTTCCCAATGTTCACTAAACTGCATGTATTTATCTACATTAAATATCACTGACAAGGTATTGCACCATTCGGGTAGTGTATCAAATTACTTTTGGAGAGCATGAATCGTTATCAGGATCACTAATTCAACCTATATTTAGTGTCATTTGAAAATTAGCAATATTTTTAGTTTGGCCTAAATCAGGTCGTTAATGTAAAGAATTAACAATTGAGGAACTAAAACTGACCATCGTGTAAGACCCCAACCTTCACTACACTCCAATCTGATTGTATAGGCTACTGTCAATGTTAATTAGTGGTTTCCTACTAATTAGCCATGGTCTAATTCACGTAATATAGTTCGCCCTATTCCATGAGCTGCTCGATCTTTAATCAACAATCTTTCATGTGGATATGTATCGAAAACTTTACTGACATGTCAATATCTTTGATGGTATTTTTGTCTGTTTATCGATTCGTATGCTTGGGAAAAGAAAGGTTAATATATAGCGAGATACTCGCAGCCAACACCGTTAAATTCCATTAAAAGATTGATGATTAAGCATTTAACAAATGTGACAGCAGCATACTACTCTTAATTTGACGTTTTTAATTTAGTCAGTAGCCAGCCCTTATTCCCATAAGGGGTAGGGAGTATCAACAAGAAACGCATGAAAGGAGGCAAAACAAGAGGCGGCAGGGGAAGAATCCATACAACAGTTCGCACACAAACATTCGGATATATTGAGAGAGAGAGAGAGAGAGAGAGAGAGAGAGAGAGAGAGAGAGAGAGACTTCTAATATGATACAGAGAGAGAGAGAGATTTCTAATATGATACAAACAAATAATGATAGCAATATTGTCATATGTAGCGCCCAACGTGTGCGAGTACTGTATATCTTGGCTGTGGTAGTGTAGGTGGTGGGGGCTGCCTAGACAGGACCACACGGTCTTGGGACGGGAGTGCAAACTAGACAGGTGCCACATACCTAATATTTTATCGCAAAACTTAGTTGGGCTACTGTATATATATACACTATATAACTATATAAAATATATTATATATATATATATATATATATATATATATATATATATATATATATTACTATATAAAATATATATATATATATATATATATATATATATATATAGATAGATATATATATATATATATATATATATATATAAGATATATATATATATATATATATATATATATATATATATATATATATATATAGAGATATATATATATAGATATAATCGCGGAAGGGAGTCCCGCATTGCAAGGAATCAGTTTCAACCATAGACTCCTTTAAAGGAGTCTATGGTTTCAACACATAAATTATGCATTATCTATTGACTCTATCTATTGCATAGTGAATATACCAAACTGCAAGGGTAAACGTACATACAAAATAAACTTATTCCACAGCAGAGCGCCACTTTTCCATTTACAAGAGCCAACCTCCACTTTTTCCTCTAGTAGGCTACACAGGAGCTGTGAATATTTTTTGGGCCTGCTGAATAATAGTGAAGCGGTTCCATGTTTAGGCATTTTACAGCTACAACATTTTGCTGCAAATTTCTCGAAATTACCGTCCCATGTAAATTGAATCATATTAATAATTAATTGATTCATAAACCTTATGATGTTTTTTGTCTCTGTATGTTTATCTAATACGGGAAAATGGGCTAGCTCGAGAATTACGGAGTCCACCACACACACACACACACACACACATATACATACTCACAGACACACGGTCACTGTAGCCAAGCGCTCTTATTCACTGCGCTGGAGGTGAAGGCTCTGGTGTCGGGAGTTCGATCCCACGCACCGGCAGGGGAAGTTTCTCTCAAAAACTTTATCTGGCCATGAAGGCTAGGTCTGGACGGGGTCTCGGGGGACCCACAAAGTCTCCTGCCCACGTCCTACTCCCTCGTGGGTATGTAGGCGATGTGTTAGCAGCCAGGATCAGTCTTTTGATCCTTAGGATAAGAACTAGGTTAAGTCTGTAATTTCAGCCTTATTGGCTTCCAGCTCGAAATATAACGCTTATCATTAACTATTATGATTATTTCATGGGTAGATGAGACTCGTTAGCCTTGGTCGGCAACCATTCTAGGGGAGATAACCTTATAAAAAATCCGGGTGGATGGGACTCGTTAGCCTTGGTCGGCAACCTGTCTAGAGGAGTAAACCTTATACAAATCCGTACTGCTTACTTAAGGGTGAAGCAGGTTAGTGGATGAACTAGCCACACACCACTGTAGAAAAATAGTGCTACAAAGATACATAGAAGGCCTCGGAGTCAAACGGACCCTAAATTGAGTGGTCAATCCTGTAAGTCCTTCAGTAAACAAGCATGGGTTGTCTCTCTTACAGGGGATAAGTCCACTTGGGGCATTTTGTGTATGGCCACCCTCATTAAGGGGAGTAAGGCGTCCGGCACTTTATAGATAGATAAATTAGTACACACGCACACACACACACACACACATACTAAAAACTTAAGGGGTTAATGCAGTTGAAAACTATACAACAAATTTGTGATAGATATGTGGGTGAGTATAATCAATCTAAACACATAGTGTAATAATATGGCAAGTCTGTAGCGAGATAAACTAGTTTGTGACCACACACCTGGATAACACCTGAAATATTACTCTGTTGCCTAACTCGCTTATTATGTTCTATGTGTTCACTCTTGCTTTAGAGATTTGGGCAGAATAGAGGTAGGAATGTGTTGAAAAGCGAGTGCTCCCTCTTCTCCATAAGAGAGGAGGTATACACTGTGAAAGCTGTGAAGAACATAACTTATTATAATACCAGTACAAGAGAGAGAGAGTAAAATGCAACATTGCGGTGTGTACAGAGACATTGTAGGGCATTAGTAAAAGAAGATAAATTGATGAAAGGTAATGCTTTTGATTCTACGCTTTCGAGAAATGAGTTATGAACTCCCTACAGCTTATGACGTCATAATGACGTCATAAGCTGTATATCACTCAACTGCGTAGTATGTATCGTAAGTGGCAATAGAGTGAATGAATGAATACTGTGAAATATTCCTATTGTATAATACATTCACTATATGCGTTTGTACAGTTAACTCCCAACCCACGGGGGTGGGGGGGGGGGGGGGGGGTGTATCCTAGTAGTGCCTGGCGGGCATATTTACCGAAAATGAGCATCATTCCATGCTCTCTTTCATGCATAAGCAAGAGCCAGAGCGTAATACAATTATATATCCGTGAAAGAGTGAGAAACGAGCTTTCCAATGACATCTGAATCATCCTTGTACGGCACAAGGTTCTCGGACAACACTCGTTCAACTGGAAGTGAAAATACCCTAAAATGAGGTATTTTTCCCGGATTTATCCTTATTTTGAGAGATACGGAGGGTGAGGATCGATACAGTAGGTCTCGGTGCGAACCCCGCTGCTGTCGCGAGTGGACCGAGCCCGCCTGTTGTCCTTGCAATGCTCGCTCTCTGTCTCATCGCTCATAATTGCCCTAAAAATGCACGAGTCATATGACGGGCACCGCAGGGGTGGCCAATATTCTCTCTCCCGTCATATGACGGTCACCGCCGGTTGAGGGTTAAAATCTGACATTATCTGCATTTGTTTTGTCTATGTGAGTGAGGGAGACAAAAGACAGAACTGCCTGTAGCTAGTGCCTCCCCCATAGTTGAAAGAGTGACAGGGCCAAAATCAAGGGACGTTCGAGCCAAAATGCCTGGACACACAGAGTTTGAAGCAACTTAAGTCATAGGAGGGAAACACTGATTCTGGGAGAGAGTTCCAGAGCTCAGCTAATGAATAGAAGAAAGACAGAGAGTAATGTTTCACTCTTGGGTTGGAGAGTTGCACAGAGTAGGGGTGGGATTGTTTTGCAAGACTGGTACCATGTACCCTACATAGAGGAGGTGGTATACATTGGGAGGGCTCTGACGAGCACCGATTATTGTAGTAGTGATAGAATAGTGAGAAAGATGCAACATTGCGACGAAGAGAGAGAGTTTGCAGAAAATTGGTGAGTGGGCGGGAATTAATGATACGAAAGGTCTTCGTTACTACTTTGTCTAGAAGTGCGGTGTGAGAGGATCCTCCCCATACATGTGAACAATACTCAATACAAGGAGGCAAGAAGCTGTGCAGGGGTAAAGAACCCCTTGAGGCGGTTGAGCACACCCAGCTTCTGGGAAGCTGCCTTAGCAAGACTGGTAATATTTTCCTTCCAAGTGAGAGCAGAAGAAACGGAGACACCAAGAATATTGACAGAAGATGAAGGATTGGTTTTTGTATTGTTGAAGAATAAGGGATGGTCCTCTGGGAGTTGCTGACGGGTATTTAGATGAGAAATTGGGTTTTGGAAGCATTAAAGGTAACAAGGTTTTCTTTGCCCCAATTGGAAATAATAGTTAGACCAGAAGGTAAAACGTGTTCTATGGCTTCATTATGTTTGTTTTTGAGGGATTGCTGGCTGAGGTGTTCTGGAAAACTAATCAAGTAATGTAAGATAGAGTTGGCGATCTGAGAGCAGATTATGAAAAGATAAATGCTTAAGAAATTTGGAAGCAAGAATAGTTTCAATAAGTTTAGAGATACATTAGATGAGAGCAATTAGACGATAGTTGGATGGTTGAGAGCAGTCGCCCTTCTTTGGGACAGGTTGAACGAGAACAAACTATGAGCATGAAGGGAAGACGTTAGAGGAGAGACAGAGACGAAAGAGTTTGCCTAGGCAAGGAGTCAGCATGGAAGCACAATTTTTTAGTAGAACAGGAGGAAAACCGTCCAGGCCGTACTCCTTCTCAGTATTAAGCCAAGAGAGAGTAGAAAGTACATCTTTAGAAGAGATTAGGATATTAGGCATAAGTAGGAGAGAGGGAGGAATAGCACCGGAATCATCCAACGTGGAGTTTCTACCAAAAGTTTGAGCGAAGAGTTAAGCTTTGTCAGAGAAAGAAGTGATGGTTGTGCCATAAGAGCGGAAAAGCGAAGTGAAAAACGAGAAAGGAAAATTGCTAGAGAGGTTTTTTAGCTAGATGCCAAAAAGCTTGGGAAGAGCTAGAGTTGGATAGTTCAGTGCATTTATTATTGATGAAAGAGTGCTTGGCAAGTCGAAGAACAGATTTGGCTTGATTCCAGGCAGAAACATAGGAAGAATGAGATTCTAGAGTTTTAACCCTCTCCGACATATGACGCAATTTTGAGCTTATTGGGAATACTTTAAAGCTTTTGTTACCATCAGGGGTATTTAGAAACCTTTAGTTTAGTTACTTCAACCTCTGCAGTTGTCTTTGAGTTAGCTGTGGGCAGAAAACTAATTTTGGAGAGGTAATTATAAGAGTGAGAGAACTCTATTTCTTATTGCTAATCTGGTAACTTCTGCGTCATAAATGCGTGTAAAGGTTAAGGCGTCAGTACTGTTTGAATGGAGAGGGAGGAATAGCACCGGAATTATCCAAGTAGGAGGTTCTAGCAAAAGTTTGAGTGAAGAGTTCAGCTTTGTCAGAGGAAGCAGTGATGGTTGTGCCATCAGAGTGGAAAAGGGGAGGGAAAGACGAGAAAGAAAAATTGTTGGAGAGGATTTTGGCTAGATTCCAGAAATCTTGGGAAGAGCTAGAGTTGGATAGTTCAGTGCATTTATTATTGATGAAAGAGTGCCTAGCAGGTCGAAGAACAGTTTGGCTTGATTCTGGGCAGAAACATAGGAAGAATGAGATTCTAGAGTATTAAGGCGTCAGTACCATTTGAATGCTTCCTCCTTGTTGCGGACAACAGTAGAACAAGCGTGAGTATACCAAGATTTGTTTGCATTAGACTGAGAGATAGAAAATGGGATGTACGCTTCCATGCCCGAGAGGATTACCTTGATAATGCGTTCAGCATCCTCCGAAGGTCCTCGGCCACGTAAGCAGAAGTCATTCCATGGGAAATCAAAGAAGTATTGCCAAAGAGCCTCCCAGTCGGCAGCAACAAAGTACCACAAGCGCTGCCGGCTGGGTAATCGGGTGGCCGTACTGGAGAGATAGGGCAGGTAAAGGAGATACGTTTATGGTTGGAGGAGCCCAAAGGAGAGAAAAGATTGACAGTATAAGAAGAAGGGTTAGAAGTCAGAAATAAGTCAAGAATGTTGGGCTGATCTCCAAAGCGATCCGGGATACGGGTGGGTTACTGGACCAGCTGTTCTAGGTTATTTAGGATAGAAAAGACGAAGGCTTGTTCACCAGGTTGGTCAGTAGTAAGAGAGGAGAGCCATTGGCGGTGGTGAAAGTTGAAACTTCCTAAGAGGGAGATTTCTGAAAAGGGAGAGATGGATAGAATGTGTTCCATCTTAGAGTTTAGATAGTCAAAGATTTTTGGGAAAGTCGGTAGAGTTAGGCGAAAGATAGACAGCACAGAAATATTTAGTATGAGAATGACAGTATAGTTTGATTCATAAAGTTGAGATTTCAGAGGAGTCGAAATCGGGAACACGAGAGCAAGTGAGTTTGTTGTGCACGTATGCACAACATCCGCCTATGGCTTTGAATTTAGGATAGAGAAAGTAGGAGGTTACAGAGAAGGGGCTGCTGGCAGTTGCCTCAGATACCTGGGTTTCAGTGAGGAAAAGAAGATCAGGATTGGAGGAGAGATGGTGTTCAACAGAGTGAAAATTAGAGGAAAGGCCTCGAATATTGCAAAAGTTGATAGTAAGAGTGACAGTCCGTGTCCAGAGCATTTACAGGGGTCGTCAGGGGAAGGTCGGGCGGGTGTGGGGGTCATTTATGCCCCCCTCCCCTAGGGACTCCGAGGCTTAGTGAGTGTTTATCATATTTTTTTTTTTTTTTTTTGTGGGAGGAGGAAGTGTGGTGTGCATGTTAAGTGTATTGAAGTATATAGGAGGAGGAGGTGTTTGTGAGAGCTGGCTGGACTACTCTCAATGTAAGTGAGGCACAAAGGGAATCAGTAGGAGAGGCCAAGTAAATGAAACAGGAGTTCCAGCGACTCCTTATCATATGCCTACAGCCGCTCCTGGGTATAGCCATGTTCGTTTTGTGCCAACAAACTACCCCTATTCCCCCTATTAGTCGCCTTGTACGACACACAGTAGGATGCGTGGGGCATATTCTTGTTTTTCTCCACCATAAGATGAAGGCCCCCTTGCCCCCAGGGGGGTAAGCTACAAACAATAACATTACTTGATTTTCGTTGCGCAATATGTAATCAAATCGGTTCACCAAAATGTGTTTACTGAATGTATACTTATTTATTAATTGTTTGTATTTATTTATTTATTTATTATATATATATATATATATATATATGTGTATATATATATATATATATATATATATATATACAGTATATACTGTATATATATATTGTTACGAGGGGAGGCGGGGGTAACCAGATGCTCTAATAGCCTAGCCCACAGCACCGTACTACCCTGCAACAGACACGCTCTTAACATCTGACTCTAACACCAAGACACGCAGGTTCTCTAGGAAAAATGGTTATCTTCCTCTTTGCTCTATTAAAACAGTAACAAGGAGACTCAAAAATATCTATTGTCCCTGAGTCTAGTCCACAGTGCGTGTAGTATGCAAGAGAACTTCTAAGGTTATTCTAAACTGCCCAAATATTACCTCACCATACGACTACTAGACTCCCAGAACAATGTATATCATGTCCAATCGCTTAGGAATTGAGAACAATACAGACCAAAAAAACATGGAAAGTCCAGTGCATAAACCTCTGTGTCAAGCCTATTATCCCTAGCCTATGTCCTAATAATACACCGAGTGGCTCTCTCCAGCACAGCTCGGCGGTGGTGTTGTAAGGGGTAAACAACTTTAATGACTTAACCCTTACAACATCATCTGGGGTTAGCTCAATACAACCGAGTGCAATGGGGACAACCTCTACTAGTAACAGGCTCCACCCCTAGTCCCTGACTGCACCGAATGTATTGCTGCTAAAACTAAACAAGGCACAAGGGTTGGTATCTTAGTAGGTTGAAGATTGGCTGCGACCCCCTAAAGGGTTAACTAAGGCCCGAGTTAGAGGATGCTGTGTGGTGGAAGGGATAAAGACAGTAGCCTATTATGGCACTGCAGGCCTACACACACACCCAACAACCTCGTTCCTCAAAGGCCTACCAAAACTAAGTAAACAGGCCAATCCTCAAACCACTAGAGACACCAACCAGGAATAATATTCACACATAAATATAATAAACACTGAAGCAGAATAATGCAAAGGACATGGAAGAATAAAAGGAGACGCTTATACTCTAGATTGCCCGGAAAAAGAAATGCAGTATCTCTAACAAATGCAGAGAACTCCTGTATGCAAAAAATAAATTTATATTAATAAAAGTTAGTTTAAATGACTCCCAGACTTGCCCTGCTACTATTCAATAAAAAACAAGATGGTAGATGCGGTAAACAAAGGGAACTATAAGGCAAGCCTGTGACAGCCCACGCAGCACATGTGCTTGGTATCGTGTCTGTCTCACAAGTGACGATCATGTGAACAGTGAACACGAGAGTCCCAGGAGGGGAGAAGGGCTCCAGAAATTGCTAAACTCGACAATTATTTTAAGCTCCTAGGCTCTCATTAACCATACAAAAGTAATCAAATAAATATAAGGTATCATTGTGCAAACTTGTGATAACGAAAACAATCCCCCAAGGGCTGAACAACAACAATAATTATACTCGTGGCAAACATAGGAGGGACGTATAGCAACCTAGCCTCTCACAGGGCTCTCCTACAAGAGGCCTCGTGATTGTAACTCACTCACAAATGACATAGGTTACAAAACTCATTTGGGAGTGACAATATATATATATATATATATATATATATATACAGTATATATATAATTTTGTTGTTTTGCATTATTACACTATCTACATCTAATTATAATCGACATCTTATCTCCTTTATACACATTCACTTCCGATTAACATTAAATGAATTCATCCGGTATAAGGAAAGAGGTCTCATATTTGTAATCAAGGGTTTATTACAATTTCAAGTAAATTCAGTCCAAAGTTACCTTGCATATTTGCTAACATTAATCGACTATACTAACCTCGGCAAAGTTCTTTCAAAGTCAAGAGATAAATGAGATCTATGATTTAATTAGCGAAAATATAAAACATTAGGGGCGGTTAGAAATGGGATATAACGAAATTACGAATGTTATGTCATATTTACACACAATTTTGAAAGGGATCTGCCTTGTTTAGCCCAATCGGCTTTCTGCAGACTCCCAGTTACCTTATATTCTTATGTATAGATTTGTTCCTCTTGTATTACAGCACATATCGTTGTATCATTACTATTATATATTTGTATTATTTCACTTTGTATGTACGTATCATGTTATATTGTCATATACTGTAGGCTATTCTGTACACGTTGATACTAAATATTATGCTTTGTATTGTAATTATTTTCCTAAGTTCATTGATTTGTATCAAAGTTTACATATGATTAGATTATATTGTATTGTTCGGCATATTTCAATGTCTAGGCATAGTTTTATAAGTATATAATATGTAAGACATTAATTTTGTATGTAAAAGAAGTATATGCTCCTAAAAGTATCATAAAAGGCAGTAGCATGGCAACACTTTTTTGTTTTTATGCTAGTAAGCAACTCACAGATGATTTCGAACAAGTATTAAAGCCTCACTCTATTCCTGCTTTTCTTGTATTACCCTGAAGATGTCTTGAGGGAATAGACAAAAACTTGGTGTTCCATTGTTTCAATTTTCCTAGCGAGTTTGACTACATAATTTGGTCACACGTATTTGTGATTTAACGTCCATTTATATATATATATATATATATATATATATATATATTATATATATATATATATATATATATATATATATATATATATATATAATTATATATATACAGTATATATATATATATATATATATACAGTATATATAATGATAATATATTTCTGGTCTCTGTGGGTACCTCTCAATGGTGGGAAGTACAGTTAAGGACGTAGTATATAACCACAAGGGAACACAAGGAGATCAAGTTATACAACGGGTACAAGATAGTATATTTTTCACAATGAGTTATAGCCTAGGGGATCGCATACAACATTTAACATATATGTAAAATTAAGCAACAGTACATTAACAATATTATAAGGGAAGTACACGTGGAGTCCTCCCGTGGACGGACGAGAGTTAAACGTGCGTGGGCGGAAAGTTACAAGAATACACCATGCACTGTAGAGAACTGTGGGGGCGCTCGGTTATGGCCTTGGCCTTGCTCGGGGCCTTGGGGCTGTTCGGCCAGGCAGCTTGGGGAACAACAACAACAACAACAACAACAATAGGTATCTACGTTAATTATGATTGACTCAATATTGGCTTATATCGATCGTATGACAAAACAAATGGTAAAAGGTGTGTCATATAGATTAACTTCTAATATTCGGACTCGCAGTGTTTAGCAATCTATTTATCGGTTTTAAAATAGTATCTCATGAAAAAAAAAAAAAAAACTTTTCGTCTACCTTCACTTTCTTCTACTGTATGTTTATAACTAGTCTCTTTTCTCAAATATAGTCTCGTAGTGCACAGGAATAGTTTATCGTGAATTAGTACAAATTATAGGTTTCTCGGGTGATGGAATGGTGAAGATAATTTAATATATGCTCAACATCGTCGGCGTGGGAAATCGAGCGTGTACGTCCAGAATATAATATACTTAAACAAGGATAGAGTATGTATTTTGTTACCAAAAGGTTATGACTTTCACTAACAAAAATAGGGACTCTACAATTTACACTTGATCAATTACGATAGATGTGCTTGGTGTTGGGGAGGGAGATGAAACTTCTGGCGTCTAGTCGAGGTGGGTGGTGTCTCGGAGGGGTTTCTCTAGTCTGTCATCTTGCTGCAGGAACTCGAAGGGGAGAGAATAATATGTCAGACTGCAATCCAAAGAGGTATTGGACCACTCGTATGTGCAGGAAGTGTAGAGGTGTAGTTCAGGGATGACAGGCTGGTCTGGGCTATCACACAGGCTGCACTCTTAGCTTCGAGCATAGAGTATTCCCTAGTATTGTACCTAGATGGGCGTCCAGTTGGGTGACCTGATGGGCTAGCGTTGGGCCTAGCACGGGAGAAAAAAAAAAAAGAGTTCTCTCACTTTTCCTTCTATTGTCTTAGCTTATCCCAGTATATTGGGATATTCCCTTCCTATGGTAATAAGGGCATGAACAGCTTCCTTCTCTCTCTTATGACCTCAATGAGAGAGCACCTTGGTGTGAATGGGGAAACTCGTCGCCATCTACCTGGCTGAGTGCTCCCCATGTATGGCTCGGGAGTGGTTGATATGTCCTTTTTCACTCTCGCTTTTCTTGTTATTATTGTTGGTGAGGACTGAAGTCTTAATTGTTTTGCTAAATTTTTTGGAATTGTTTCTACTCCATATTATATATATATATATATATAGTATTATATATAATAAATATATATATATATATATTTATATATTGTCAGAAAATCCTGACATTATTATTTATATATATATAGTCTGTATCCCTATTAAATAAAATGCTACTCCTTTAATATTCATAAGGAGAGGATCAACCCGTCTTTTAATTGCTGGAGACGGTAAGGGAAAATATTATTAAATTAGTATTGTAAAAGACTTTGCAGAGGCCTAGTGTCTCAAATACAAAGAACAAATTGACAAATCATGGCAGAAACCTAAAGATCAGATACCAATAACATTAACTAAAATCGGTAATCAAGCTTCATCCAAGCTTTACAAGAATATCTACTTGAGGTTCGTTGCCGCTACGGAATTAAATACGAATTCTCAAATTTTGTATGCAGCCTCACAAGCCCATGTTAAAGGTTTCAACATAGAATTGCTCGAATACTGCCGGTTCGTTTCCGGTGCGGAATTAAACACGAATCCTCAAACATTTATGAAGCCTTACAAACCCATGTTAAAGGTTTCAACATAATTCGCTAGAAAGTCGAAGCAATATAAAAACAACAAATTATGTTTCGAGATAATTATGATTCTTTTGTTAACTGACAAGCTGTGCGTTGGTCAGGAAATAAGACAGTATCAGATTGACCTCCACAGTGATACCAGCGCTTCTATTAGTGTACTATTATTGTGGACATAATTCAGCTTCATCTGTCGTGTTGTTGGTAAAATACCGTCAACACGATCGATAACGTCCGGTTTAGCTCTATTGGCCAATGGGTTAAGTTAGACAAAATAGCTGCTACTATCGGGTTCACATAGCTACAATATTCTGTTCTCGTTATGTAGTATAATTTCCACAAAACAAAGGTAAATTGTATTATCTATATAAGTGCGATAAACCATTCATATACTGTATATTAAAATCGAATTATGGAATATAATAATACACGATTGTGAGTGATATATATTATAATTTTCAGTTATGAAATATTCAGTATATTTTCTTTCTTTATTACAGTGAATCTTTGAGTCTAGAACATCGCAGACCTACGGATACAGCCTTAGCGGTAATAACCCACCCGTTGACAAGTAAAATAAATTATTATTATAATAATGGTCTCCTAGTTTATTTTTTGTCTCCTACAGTAAGCTCAGATATAATTGGAGAACCGCATAGTGTTACCGAACGCTTACAAATAAATTAGACCTGTGACGCTTCTGCATAGTAGCCATGTGCGGGCATGTGCGCGCGTCGGCTGCCCAGCCGTTTAGAAACCGGCTGGTGGCAGCCGGCCGGCAGGCTTTTCCTTAGTATATATATCCTACGACAATGTAACTAATGTCTGGGATATTCTTATGTTGTTTCACAGCTTGTAGCTGCCCTTATTCTTAACCAACGCATCTTTGTATATTTTATTCTCGATAGTTGATTGTTTCATTATAATATATAAGATGTAAGTTTAGTGAGAGTGGGAGGAGACGAGCGGGAGAGCGAGACCGGCTGGGGGACGTTGCTTCACGCGGAGAGTCTAGCTTGGGACGAGCCTGATGTGCCACATGCATTTGTTGGCAACGTTAGGCTTAGTTTCGACTCACGCACGGGGTAGACGATTTTGACCCGGCAACTGTGTTGAGTGTTGCCAAGCCTGGGATGTATTCTGCATGCCTAGGGCGGGGTCCAGACAGATTCAAGACTTAGAGCTCACCTCACTGTCGTACCCTTCGGACCCCCTTGATATCTATCCCTCTCAACCCCACTTAGAAACTTTCTCTCTTACTTTGTATACCTTCTTTCCACTACTTCACCAATCTATTTAATTATCCCATCCCCTTGATAGACCTTATATCTATTATTGTATTAACGACGAGCTCTCAGATAACTAGATAGGATTTTGGGCCTTATGCAGAGACGTAATTGTTAATGAGACCTAGGAAGCTTTTTTGTTGTCTCATATTTGGTGGTTTCATGCTTGCTAGTGTGTTCTTGTGTCAGGTTAGCAGGGGCTAGACCGGAGGGGGGGCTTTTTGCGATCCTTTAAGTAAAGTCTGCTGGTGCGAGTCCTGTGGACCTACACGATTTTACTAGGATACCCGTGGGAGTCTGGGGGCATTTTCTTGTCTGTTTCCCTGTGTGTCTAGTGTTGTGTTGTGTGAGGGCCCTTGCCTAGTCCACTCAGCACTGCGCTAGCACGTCTTGCTTTTGTTTTGGGGTCGCCAGGAGAGAGTCAGATACTTGCGATCTGAGTCTCTCAAGAGAGCACCCTTTCAATTAGAGTAATTTGGCGCACAAACCTGGGAACGTCCCTAGGCTAGAGCAGGTGGCTCAGCCCGGGTATCCGAAGCCTATATCCTTCCGGCTAGACCTCTGCCACCTGGCAGATTAACAGCTAGGGGTTTATGATCTCTGTATGCTTGTTATTGTGCCACAGTTTACCGTTTTTGTGAGCATTGTGAGTCAGGGTGTGGCTTAGAGACTCTGTCCGAGCAGGCTTGCCTGACTAAGAGTGAGAAGCACACCTGTATGTGGTTATGTTGCGAGTTGCTGCCTTTATTTAATTATACCTATGCCATTATACACTGTAGGTCCTATCACTAGTATTTATTCCTGCTTATGAGTTGAGAGTTCTCTAAATCCGTAACGTACTTTCTTTGCTAAGCATCAGATCCTACAGTAGCCACATGCAGTTTAGAACCCCGCATCTTGTCTACCGGTACGATGTTTTGAGGACTGTTAGCTTTCACCTTCTTTCACGCAGGGGTGATTAGTTGTATTAATTAACGTAACGTTAAATGTACTTTCTTCTAGTTTGTTATTAA
Organism: Paralithodes platypus; assembly: GCA_032716605.1. Lineage (NCBI taxonomy): Eukaryota > Metazoa > Arthropoda > Malacostraca > Decapoda > Lithodidae > Paralithodes > Paralithodes platypus. The sequence goes on along the minus strand of CM064502.1, from coordinate 40,630,425 downwards.
ATTGTTTCTGCAATTTAATTCCGTTATCTATCTTTTCCTTGAAGCTTTAAGTCAACTTAATTGTGTGATCTTTTATATAGCCTGCTTGACTATCAGCAGTCTATAGTGCGTGCACCCTGTAACTGAGTCATAGGATACCTTGTTGTCCAGGCAGGACTCTTGACGGTTTAGGGTGGTTTGTTGCCTGGGTTTATAGATAAGGGTTGGATCTAGCGTTTTCCGTTGTTGCTTGTTGCCGCATACCTAGCCCAATAGAAAGAGCCCAGTGTTTATATATCCCAGGACGTAACAAATGGCGACCTTGCATAGGATTTACTTAACAGAGGAATATAGTGGTCATTTGTTTTGAGATTCCTTATGATTAGAGGAATACAGTGGACATAGAGTTTTGTTTTTTGGAGCAACCAATATAACACATTAAAGACTTTAAATAACATTAGTATATACATACTTGCATAGGAGATAAGGCACATTCTATAACCGTGATAATTACTGCAGTACACAAACATGTCTAATACATCAGAACACAGTGATGGGTCAGGTCACGATACGGGCTCGGAGGGAGAAAGACCTGTGGAGTGGCAAGTCGATAGCGAGGAGGGTGCTAGAAGATTTTTAGAGGTGCCCCTTACCGCTGCCAGGGTGTTGAAGCTGAATAAGTATGGCTTAAAGTGTGTGGCAGGTCTTCAGGGTCACCAGGGTTTAAGTGGCATGAGGAAAGGATCAGCTGAGGACTTTGATATTGGGTTTAGAAGGGAGAGACCTGGGTGGAGAGGCGATTGGGGGCCCCGGTCCCCAGCCCCCCCTCCACTCTACCCCCATATCAAACGTCAGGGTGCCTGAATTTAGTACATACCCCCAAGTTGATGGTCAATGGCAGCGTGGAATTCAATCACATGGACCCTCCCCATTAAATGCACCTTCCCCTCCTCAAGGGTTGACTCCAGATTTGTTGTTTCGGCTTGAGATGGCCAAGGTTGAGGCCGCTAGAGCTCAGGTTGAGGCAGCCGAAAGACAGGTTAGTGTGCAGGCTGAGGTTGCTAGAGTTCAGGCTGAGGTTGCTAGAGCTCAGGTTGAGGCTACCGAAAGACAGGCTAGTGTGCAGGCTGAGGCTGCTAGAGCTCAGGCTGAGGCTGCAGAGAGAACAGCTATACGAGAGGCTGAACTGCAGGCAGAGTCTACTAGGTATCGGGCTGACAGGTAGCTGGAGATCTCTCGAGTGGAGGTAACAGGGCGAAATATTGGGGGAGGTAACAGACATTGGGACCAATCATTGTCGCACCTGCTTAAATTAGTTCCTGTGTTCGATGAATTATGTGTGACTGAGTTTTTTATGCGATTTGAGAAGAAGTGCCAGGAACACCAGTGGCCTCAGGAAAAGTGGGCAGCATTAGTTTCATCAAGACTCCTAGGAAAGGGGCTAAAAGCGTATGATGCACTACCTTTAGAGTCCTGTGTAGTTTATGATGAGCTAAAGAAGGCTGTGCTACGGGCCTATGAGTTACAACCGGAAACTTACCGCTTGAAGTTTCGGGGTGTTACTAAGGGCAAGGATAGTACCTTCCTAGAACACGCCCGGGACTTGTCTGATGCACTACGACATTGGCTGCGTTCTGAGAGGGCAGCTACTTTTGAGGAGTTGAGTGAGCTGGTTCTCTTGGAGCAGTTCTTTAAGTGCACAGGCGGGGACTTAACATTAAATATAAAGGAAAAAAATCCTAGAACTCTCCAGGAGGCAGCAGAAATGGCTGACTGCCGACTGTAATTAATTCGTGGGTGCGAAGCAGCAGCTAGGAGTGAGTCGGGTGCAAAGGATCGTACCCCTCCCCCTCCCAAGAATTTTGATACACATAAATACACAAAACCATGTAGCACTGACAATAAAACTGAACATAAACCAAATACCATCCCGTATAAGAAGTCTAGTGGTACCTCCCACTCCCAAGGGAAACCAAAGAGTAAAGAGTGCTTTGCATGTCACAAGGAGGGTCACTTTGCAAATGCTTGTCCGAACAAGCCACCAAACAAGGTTGTGTCATTGGCCCGCAGCATAGGGGTGTCGCCTATATCTTCTGAGTTTGCCAAAGGTAGTTCGTCAGAGGTTGGGACACAGCCTGTGTTCAAGAGTCCAGAAGGCTCGAACCCTGTCCGCGACGTCTTTGGGGGTCATAGAGGGCATGGTTTTGTGAGGTGGGCTGGCGAAAGGCGAGGAGTTAAGCTATTGCGTGATACGGGGGCTTCTCAGACCTTGTTAAAGAACTTTACTGGTAGGCCGATTAACGCTGCTCGGGTGGTGGTAGTTCAGGGGATCAATGCTACGAAGTCCTACCCGCTGGTGCGGATGGAGCTGGAGGTGGGTGGTGTGGCGAAGGAGCTGGATGTAGGAATTGTAGAGAACTTGCCTGTTGGGGGCGTCGACCTCCTCCTCGGCAACGACTTTGCGGTGCCTGCTTCTAAGGTTTCACCCTTGGTCGTTGCCGAGAAGGCGGCCGACGTTAGTAGGGAGGAAAAGGAGTGGGTTGAGAAGTGTAGCGTACAAACCATGGCGTGTGTTGTGACGCGTTCTCAGACATCCGGAGCCTTGCAGCCACCACCTCAGTCTATCAAACCGCGGAGGAAAGGTCACAAGAAAACGGGAAGTGTTGGTCAATTGGAGAGTTTTGAGCCGGCAGTGTTTCTTGGTGACTCATTATTGGCACCTATGTTAGAGTCTGGAGAGGCCCCGGGGCCTGTCACCGCTAGTGCAGGTGCAGGGCAGGAAGAGACTCTGCGACAGCATCGTTATGCGCAGCGTGAGGAAAGGATGGCTCAGCGGGACATTGGAGGTGGAAATAAATTATTTAAGATGAACTTGGATAATCTCCCACCTGCTGATATATGTTCCTTGCAGCTGGAAGATCCTGAAGTCAGGGCGTGTGGTAATAGTGCTGTCGAACTGGAGAGCGATGGGGATGCGCAGCCTGGTGATTTTTTCTTGTCCGAGGGGATCTTGTATCGGAGACATCAGGATCCCAAGAAAAAGTAGGATGGCGGGTCAGGATTAGTGGACCAGTTAGTAGTGCCGAGGGTGTGCCGTGAGAGCTTATTGAGATTAGCTCATGATGTGCCTTTGGCAGGGCACCTGGGGGCACGTAAGACGGAGGCAGCTCTGAGCAAGCTTTTCTGGTGGCCTGGGTTAAAGGCGAGTGTCGTGTCATGGGTGTCACAGTGTCACACTTGTCAAGTTGTTGGGAAACCCAATCAGGTCATCCTGAGAGCCCCGTTACAACCCATCCCTGTCATTGGGCCGCCCTTCAGCAAAGTATTTATCGATATGGTTGGCCCATTGCCCCCACTAGTGCCGGCAATAAATTTTTACTAACTGTAATGGATGTAGCAACACGGTATCCAGATGCTTACCCCATGCGCAACGGGATGGCTAAGACTGTTGTCAAAAACCTACTTGTCTATTTCTCTCGTTATGGCTACCCTCAGGAGATCCAGTCTGATCAGGGATCCAATTTTACTTCTGCTCTGTTTAACCCTTCCTACCCGGGCTGCCTTAGGTAAGGACAGCACGAAAGAAGGGCCGCTACCCGGTATGCCTTATCTAAGGCATGAGCTTAATAGCCTAATTAAGCTTGGTCCGAACGCCGTGCGTACGACCTATGTCAACAAACCCAAGCGTTCGTCACCGCACCTCCGAAAACAAGAAGGAGAAGACTCCTCAATGTTATTGTTCTGACGTCATGACGAAATTAGTGTCTAAAAAGCCCCCATATTGGCAACATCTCTTCAATATTGGCTCCACTGAAATCGTCATCACAACTGAACCAGTTGACTTACAGAGCTCTACTAAATGCCAAAATACAGATTGAAAACCGCACTACGATTATAGATGAGTGGGAAAGTTCTAGCCGTGAAAATAAACATAAATACGGTAGCCTAGGCCTAGACGTTTTTCGGCCATATCGCCCGGGTAGGGGCGACCGTGATTAGCTAAGACAGCCCGGGGAGGAAGGGTTAAGCAGACCATGCAGCAACATGGGATAGTGTCTGTGGTGTCATCTGCCTACCATCCCGAGAGTCAGGGAGTTTTGGAAAGGTGGCACTCGACTCTCAAGAGTATGTTGCGGTGTTATTGCATGGACAATGGGAAGGACTGGAATCTAGGTCTCCCATACGTTTTATTTGCTGCGAGAGAAGTACCTGGGGAGAGCTTGGGATTTAGCCCGAACGAGTTGGTTTTTGGACACAGGGTCAGGGGGCCCCTCCACATAGTCAAGGAGATCTGGGAGGGAGTCACAAAGCCATGCTCGCTTCTAAAGTATGTAGTTGAAAGCTGTGAGAGAATGCTAAAGAGCTTGGAGGTAGCAGGTCGGAACCTTAAGAGTTCACAAGCTCAGATGAAGGACAGATACGACCAGAAGGTGAAGCTGAGGGAGTTTGAAGTAGATCAGGAGGTACTAATACTACTGCCTCTGGTGGGACACCCCTTGTCTACCAACTATTCTGGTCCATATCGGGTTGTAAGGAAGGTTTCTGATCTCGACTATTTAGTAGCTACTCCTGATTGTAAGAAAAAGAACCAACTTTGCCATGTAAATCTGATGAAAGAGTATGTGAGGCGCCCCTCCGAGCCTCTCACTGTCCCGGTGTTGATCTGCAGCGATCGTGGTGGAGAAGGTGGAAGGGACAGTCAAGCTGCGGGGAGGATAATTGGGATTGTCATGTTTCCGCGGATCAGTGGGCGGGGAATTCTAGACAAGTGGCTCACGAGTTGATATTGCACCTGCCTGAGCAACAGCGTGTAGCTGTGCAGCCCTTGTTTGATTCAAACCCAGCTTTTTTCACGGAGCATCCTGGCCTCACTACTCAAGCAGTGCACGATGTCGATGTTGGGGACCACCCGCCCTTTAAATCAGTGCCATACCGTGTTCCCCCTATTAAATTACCAGCACTTAGGGAAGAGCTGGATTATATGCTGAAACGTGGGCTGATTTCTGAGGGTGTAGTAAGGTGGACTTCCCCAGACACACTGCAGCCAAAACCAGATGGCAAGGTGCGGTTTTGTATAGATTTCTGCAGGTTGAATGGTTTAACCCCCACAAATGCCTACCCTCTCCCTCGCGTGGACGACAGTGTGGATAAGATAGGAAAAGCCAAGTTCCTCACTAAGATAGACCTTGTTAAGGGTTATTGGCAAGTGCCCTTGTCTGAGCGAGCGCGAGAGGTGTGTGGGTTTGTGGTGGACGGTTCCACATATCGTTGCCATGTTATGCCATACGGGCTGAAAAATGCCCCTGCAACGTTTCAGAAATTAATGAACGACATTGTAGCCGACATTCCCAACTGTACGGTGTACCTAGATGATGTCATAATATACGACGAGGATTTTAACAGTCCCTGTGCTCACATCGGACAGCTTTTTAAGAAACGGTATGATGCAGGTTTGGTGGTAAACCTGGGTAAGTGCGATTTTGTCAAAGCCACAGTTTTGTACCTGGGTTTCGAGGTGGGGATGGGTCAGGTGTGCCCTCCACAGACAAAGATTAAAGCCATCGACCAGTTTCCCTAGCCTACGACTAAGAAACAAATCATGCGGTTTCTAGGTATGATAGGCTATTATCGTCGCTTCATCAAAGGCTATTTGACTGTACTGGCACCTTTAACTGACTTATTATCTAAGGACAAGAAGTTCCGGTGGTCTCCTGAGTGTGCAGAGGCATTTTCCTTGGTGAAACACCTGTTATGTACCCACCCCATACTCAGGGCCCCGGACTTCAGCAGACGTTTTCACCTGGCGACTGATGCCTGTGGCGTAGGGGCTGGGGCTGTCTTGTTACAGACAGATGATGAAGGTATCGAACATCCAGTGAGTTTTTACAGTAAAAAATTCAATAGTGCACAAAGGAATTACTCTGTAATTGAAAAAGTACTCCTGGCGATAGTGCTGGCGCTCAGGCACTTCGATGTATATGTTCCTGCTTTCGGACCAGTCGTAGTGGTTTATACCGATCATCACCCTCTGAAATTCTTGAATCAGTTTCATAACTGGAATATGAGGCTGACCAGGTGATCACTCATGCTTCAGGAGTATAATCTGGAAATACGCCATATTTCCGGTTCTGATAACGTGATAGCGGATTGTCTATCAAGGGTGGATGATGTTGGTTAGACTGCCACAGGATTGAGGGTTGAGTGTGGAGGAAAATAGGCTGTCACTGTAGTTCAGCCGAAAAAAAACAAATTAAAAAAGCAAAAACCTTATAAAAACTCTTTATTTTTTATAACGTGTAGAATTTTGTATAAGATGTTGTAGCAGTATCTAAGTTGAATGTTTTCGCTTATTGTCGCTAAGTTAGTTGAACTTGCTCGGTTTAGCACAACAGTCTTTATTTTTGTTATATATAGTGCCTTGTGTCGCAACAGTGTGTGGTACTATGAGAATCTTTCTGTTAGATATGAAGAACTTAGTCAAGGGTCTTATATCTTGGGGGAGGTGTGACGCTTCTGCATAGTAGCCATGTGCGGGCATGCGCGTGCGTCGGCTGCCCAGCCGTTTAGAAACCGGCTGGCGGCAGCCGGCCGGCCGGCTTTTCCTTAGTATATATCCTACGACAATGTAACTAATGTCTGGGATATTCTTATGTTGTTTCACAGCTTGTAGCTGCCCTTATTCTTAACCAACGCATCTTAGTATATTTTATTCTCGATAGTTGATTGTTTCATTATAATATATAAGATGTAAGTTTAGTGAGAGTGGGAGGAGACGAGCGGGAGAGAGAGACCGGCTGGGGGACGTTGCTTCGCGCGGAGAGTCTAGCTTGGGACGAGCCTGATGTGCCACATGCATTTGTTCGCAACGTTAGGCTTAGTTTCGACTCACGCACGGGGTAGACGATTTTGACCAGGCAACTGTGTTGAGTGTTGCCAAGCCTGCGATGTATTCTGCATGCCTAGGGCGGGGTCCAGACAGATTCAAGACTTAGAGCTCACCTCACTGTCGTACCCTTCGGACCCCCTTGATATCTATCCCTCTCAACCCCACTTAGAAACTTTATCTCTTACTTTGTATACCTTCTTTCCACTACTTCACCAATCTATTTAATTATCCCATCCCCTTGATAGACCTTATATCTATTATTGTATTAATGACGAGCTCTCAGATAACTAGATAGGATTTTGGGCCTTATGCAGAGACGTAATTGTTAATGAGACCTAGGAAGCTTTTTTGTTGTCTCATATTTGGTGGTTTCATGCTTGCTAGTGTGTTCTTGTGTCAGGTTAGCAGGGGCTAGACCGGAGGGGGGCTTTTTGCGATCCTTTAAGTAAAGTCTGCTGGTGCGAGTCCTGTGGACCCGCACGACTTTACTAGGATACCCGTGGGAGTCTGGGGGCATTTTCTTGTCTGTGTCCCTGTGTGTCTAGTGTTGTGTTATGTGAGGGCCCTTGCCTAGTCCACTCAGCACTGCGCTAGCACGTCTTGCTTTTGTTTTAGGGTCGCCAGGAGAGAGTCAGATACTTGCGATCTGAGTCTCTCAAGAGAGCACCCTTTCAATTAGAGTAATTTGGCGCACAGACCTGGGAACGTCCCTTGGCTAGAGCAGGTGGCTCAGCCCGGGTATCCGAAGCCTATATCCTTCCGGCTAGACCTCTGCCACCTGGCAGATTAACTCCTTGCGACATATATGACGCGACCGCGTCATATGGAACTTATAACCAAAAACTCATATGACGCGATCGCGTCATATGGACTTATCTCCATGCCTCTCCAATAAGTTTATGAGTCGATTTTGCGTCATATGAGCTCAGTAAGTCCGATAAGTTAGCTTACGATAAAACCGTTGGTGGCAACCTCAGCCTCCTCCGATAATTCTAACAGCCGCAGTGTTGTTGTGAGTGTAGTGCGAGGCAGTGGCAATGATCCCGGGGCTCCCGCCTCCTCGGACTTATTGGAACATAATATGTCTGAAGGAGTTAACAGCTAGGGGTTTATGATCTCTGTATGCTTGTTATTGTGCCACAGTTTACCGTTTTTGTGAGCATTGTGAGTCAGGATGTGGCTTAGAGACTCTGTCCGAGCAGGCTTGCCTGACTAAGAGTGAGAAGCACACCTGTATGTGGTTATGTTGCGAGTTGCTGCCTTTATTTAATTATACCTATGCCATTATACACTGTAGGTCCTATCACTAGTATTTATTCCTGCTTATGAGTTGAGAGTTCTCTAAATCCGTAACATACTTTCTTTGCTAAGCATCAGATCCTACAGTAGCCGCATGCAGTTTAGAACCCCGCATCTTGTCTACCGGTACGATGTTTTGAGGACTGTTTGCTTTCACCTTCTTTCACGCAGGGGTGATTAGTTGTATTAATTAACGTAACGTTAACTGTACTTTCTTCTAGTTTGTTATTAAATTGTTTCTGCAATTTAATTCCGTTATCTATCTTTTCCTTGAAGCTTTAAGTCAACTTAATTGTGTGATCTTTTATATAGCCTGCTTGACTATCAGCAGTCTATAGTGCGTGCACCCTGTAACCGAGTCATAGGATACCTTGTTGTCCAGGCAGGACTCTTGACGGTTTAGGGTGGTTTGTTGCCTGGGTTTATAGATAAGGGTTGGATCTAGCATTTTCCGTTGTTGCTTGTTGCCGCATTCCTAGTCCAATAGAAAGAGCCCAGTGTTTATATATCCCAGGACGTAACAGACCCACAGACTAGTGGTGATTTGACTATTCTCGAAAGTAGGAGATCTGTGCGGGTCGGTCTCCGAATTGTCATTATTTCCCACAATATACAGTATAGGCCTATACAGTATATGCAATGACGTATGCCTCAGAAACATGGGCCGTTAAAGTAGAGGATGTCAACAGAATGAAACGTAATGAGATGAGAATGGTGAGATGGATGTGTGGGACCAGGCTGCAAGATAGAATAACAAATGTTGAGCTAAGGAGACTTTTAGGTATAAAGAGCATTAGCGAAGTGATGCGTTCACGTAGACTGGGATGGTATGGACATGTGGATAGAATGGATGAACACAATTGGGTGAAAAAATGCAGATCTGTGATTGTGGAGGGAGCTGCACCAAGGAGTGGACCGATACACCTGGGATCGGACTATACGTGCCGATTTCAAATCCAACAACTTGACAAGTGAAGAAGCCCTTAACAGGGTTGCCTGGAACGCCACCAATAGGACAAGAGATTTAAACTGCACGTATGTGTGGAGCACTCAGTCTTAAAATTGTATGTATGTATGTATGTATATATATATATATATATATATATATATATATATATCGAGAGAGAGAGAGAGAGAAAGATTGTATTAGACAAATACAATCAGACGGAGAGAGAACAACAATATATATATATTTACCATGTACCTGGCGTTTGTTATTTCGAATGTTATCCCAAGTAGTTTCACTAGATCTCCACTGAGGTACTCCTCTACCCTGGACTAACAGCGTTCATAATATTATTCATATGAGGTTAACCCGGTGTCTGGCCCTCTACTCTAAGCTGGTCCATCTTAACCCAACTCAACCTACCCGTTTACCTTCCGTGTAATATATGACAAACACTTGAAGGGAGACAGTTCATTAAGGGGAGGCAGTTGGTTTTTCGAGTCCTCCTCCTCCCTCGTGTTAAGCCCCCTTTGTTTTTAAATAATAAGACGTTCGGCCCATTAGTTTGGCGATTTTAACACCTTTCGCCCCATTTCGTTGTCAATTTTAAGACCTTTCGTGCCATTTAGGTGTGGATTATTTCCTGGCGAGCGATAGCGAGCCTGAAATTTTAAGAGGGCCAGGACATTTTCTACCGAAAAATTTACAAATTTATTTTGAACCCCGGGGGGTCTAGTGGGTTTTTTTCTAAGCGTGATGGAAGTCTAGCAAAAAAAATAAGAAATAAAGGAATGAATGAATTATTAGACCAAAAAAGAAAGGAAAAAATCCGTCTCCCCTTAATTAAGTTCCAGGTGGTACTGGGTGGGCGGCGCTGGCTGAGTCTGGGTGTACATAATTCCTCCACTTCCACCCTCAGCCTACTGCCACCTCCCCATAAACCCTTTTGAGTACCAGCGACGTGTGGTATATTATAGTCTAGGTATATTGACATGATATTATACAGCTTAGGAAGGATCTGTAGTAGTTAAAATAGTTGGTTGAGATAGTTTGAAGCCTTAGTATTGCTAGAGGTCCTTCCGAAGCTGAATAAAATCGTCTAATATTTGCCAGAATAAGATAAAAAGTACTTCCTGGTACTGAATGGGATAAAGACCCAAGTACCTATAAAGTTGTTTATTTCTGGAGCCAGGTGAATGAAGGTAATTTGTCCTGCTGTCCAAGAATACAATTCCTATAGCTTGGTGTAATTTTCCTTATGGTAAGACCCCCCAACCTCTGTAGTATGTGTATATGGAGATATACTGTATATTACTCAAATAAGGAGATAATTTCTTAATATTTGTCATAGGTATTTGTTCTTTTTGTTTGGGCTGTGTCTTGAGTCGGTCACCCCCAGCTAATGTGCGTGTGTATATACATACATACATACATACATTTGAAAGCAATGTTGACATTATTAGCTCAACATTATGTTTACCTACAAACAGGGAAACTGGGAAGGGATGTGAAACGCAATTATATAGGCAGGAAAATAATATCACCCACAGTATACTGTATAGTATTGCTTGACTGGAATGGCAGATATGACAATACATATATGTATGCTAAAAAGTGAGGTATAAAAGCAAGAACATAGATGGATGCAGAAAGAAGGATATGTTCTGCAAAGTCTTATTCATCCAGGGCCACTAACGTTAGTTTCACATCAACAAAAATTAGGGGGAGGTATTTCGTGTTTTTGGCCCCCCTTCTCCTTCATGTTTAGCCCCATTAGTTTTGATAATCTAAGACATTCACCCCATTAGTTTGGCGATGTTATGATCTTTCGACCAGTTTCTGTGAATTTTTAGACCTTTCGTGCCATTTAGGTGTCGATTTTTTCCTGGTATAGCGAGGCTGTAATTTAGGAGGTACTGGCATACGGCCGGGACTTTTTTTCTATCGGAAAATGTATACATTTATTTCGAAGGGGGGTCTGGGATTTTTTTTTTTTTTTTTTTTTTTTAATAGGCTTGATAAATTTCTAGGGAGCAAACAAATGTATATACCGGTAATAATAATAATAAACATAAGTATATAAAGTAATGTCCCTCTTAAGTTAACACAATTGTATTGTATTTCCCTCTATCACGGTCTATAAACATTCACAGACATTCAGGTGCCTATTACAGTTGTTCAGGATGGAGACACAGGTTTTGATTGAAATTCATGGATGGAATGTTAGAAAATTAAATATTATAGACTGCTTACTATTTAAGCTTCTTAGTGCGGGAGACGTTCTTTCAATATTATTCTGGGTATAATTAGAAGACTACTCAGTTTAGGAAGGATCTCTTAGCAATTACATACGGCAAACTATCTCATTTAGCCCTTTTAACTACCACATATTATTATGGAAAAGCTGCTGGTGTAGATGAACTACAGTGTGAAATGATAAGGAATGGAGGTGAAGTATCAATGGATTGGCTGTTGAAACGGTGTTCAAAAATTTGGACAAATTGGAGTGGTGCCAGTGGACTGGAAGAGGGGAATGATAGTCCTATTGTATAAAGGTAAAGGTGAACAAAATGAATGTAGAGTGTTACAAATGTATTAGTCTGCTGATTGTGACTGGTAAGGCATATGCAAGAATATTGATTGACAGAGTGAAAGAATTTACCAATGGAAAAGTGAGTGATGAACAGGGTGGATTTCGAAGTGGATGTGGGGATCAGATTTTTGCAGTGAGACAGATGATAGAGAAGGCATGTGAACAATATAAGATGGTATACTGTACATGGCATTTATGGCTTTTGAAAAAGCATATGACAAAGTTAATAGAGAAGGATTATGGAAAGTTTTAGAGTTGTATGATGTAAAAGACAATTTGTTGAATGTTGTGAAGAATGTTTATGATGGTAGTAAAGCATGTGTAATGATAAATGGTGCATTAAGTGAGTGGTTTAGTGTGTAGGTCGGAGTGAGACACGGATGTGTGATGTCGCCCTGGTTGTTTAATACTTACATGGATGGGATAATGTAAGATGTAAAGGACATAACAAGAAGAGAGGGCATAGAGATGATGAGTGGTGGGAACAGAATAACTGCCACTGATGTGTTGTATACAGATGACGCAGTGTTATGTGCTGAGGGCGAGAATGACCTATGCCAGATGGTGGAGATATTTGTGGAAGTTTGTGAAAGACGAGGTCTGAAAGTAAATGTTAATAAAATCAAACTAATGGTAGTAGAAAGAGAAGGAGACACTGCGTGTAATGTAAGGATTAATGGAGAACAGCTTGAACTAGTAGAAAAATGTATGTATCTTGGAGCCATAATTGAGTAGAGGGGAAAATGAACAAGAGAAATAGAAAACAGAGTAACACAATGAAGAAAGGTAGCTAGAGCAATGAAAGCCTTGTTTAGGATCAGAAAATTTAGTATGGAAGCAGTGAGGGGTTTGCATGAGGGTGTGTTGGTGCTGACATTGATATGTGGATGTGAAACTCTGGTATGGTATAATAATGAAAAGTCACGAGCAAGAACAGTTGAAATGGATTTACTTAGCAATGCGTGTGAAGTTCGAAGAATAGACAAAGTAAGAAGTGTGAACATGAGGGAGGCATGTAGAGTTAAAAAGTCAGTAGAGAAAAAGGTTGAAGAAAGTGTTCTCAGATGGTATGGTCATATGACAAGAATGCCTGAAGAAAGAATAGTTAACAGGATCTATGTCAGTGAAGTGGAAGGAAGAAGAAGGCGTGGAGAGCCGAGAAGATGATGTTATTATATGGTGTCAGAATGTGTGTCAAAGCGTGAAAAGGGAATGGTTGAATCAAAAGAATTAGCAAATGACAGGAATGAATGGAGGAAGTTTGTTGGAGAGAGTCTATGAAGGTCTCTGGACCCTTTTAAATAACAAACCTGGAAGGTCTATCCCAGATGTTGATGTGAAGCGACCTTGTCCGGAAGTATAACGTCTGAGGTTAAGTAATTTATTTTGGGGGCTGATGAGGAATTGGTGCTTCTGAATACTTGTGTACTTGCTTTTTGTGGGCAAACTGTTATATGTGTTCTTCTCCTGTCACCTCTGTTTCCTTTCCTGTGTGTTTTTCTGATCCTCCCTACCTCTTGTGTGAGTAAGGGCTGGATACTGACTGTCTGACTATTATTCCAAAACTGCATAAAATCATCTAAATATAACTAGAGCAAACCAAAACACCCGGCACCCGTACTGAAAGGGTTTTGAGGAACATACAGTTACTTACATGAGAAAATGGCAATGATTAAATGTTTACCATGAAAACAATTAAGTAATATTGACACACATTTAGATTGGTTTGCCTTCCTACCTCCATCGTTCTTCCTCTCCCCCCATCCCCAACCCTCCGGCTCATAATTATGTAGTCTGTTTATTTATTTATTTATGTATTTATATATTTTGTTTAGCTTTGGAGAAATTGACTTATCCTCAGCTACTACACAGTGTTTATAAACAAAACTGGTGTTACTTGTGTAAACCTGTCTATAATATGATGTAGAGATAGCAGTTTAATATTTTTTCCACTAACCCTTGTTTAGCGGGGCCCGACTTAAGTCCGTATGGAGAAGAACCGACTATGTGGCGGGGCCCGACTTACGTCCGTTTGCAATTTTGGCGCAATATTGGCTCTGAGAGAGAGCCGAGCGGTGGGAGGAGCGTAGGTTGCCTCATGACCGCTCGCCACGACCGTCGTGGGCCCACTGACATGTACTCCACACTATTCCACCCTCTCTCACTCGCTACACATGTAATTATGTAATAAAATGACCGTATTTTAGCGATTTTGCCCTTCGGTTGCACGATTGTTGCAAGACAACCAGTGATCGTAGAAGGATGGTTCGGGTGTCATTGGAAAGCTCAATTTACGCCCTTTTAGGGATACATACTTGTATTACGCTCTGGCTCTTGTTTATGCATGAAAAAGAACACGGAAACAACCCCTTTTATGGTAAAAAACCCCGCTGGGCGGCACAGTGAATATTCTCCACCACCCGCTCTTTGAGTGTTAATTATCTAGAAGTAAAATGTTAGGGGATTAACACCTTACGAGCAGCCTATGCGGTTTATTTATGTGTACCGCCCAGCGGGGTGTTTTTAGCCAAAATAGGGCTGTTTACGTGATCATTTTCATGCCTAAATAAGACCCAGAACGTAAAACAAGTATCTATCCCTGAAAGGGCATAAACAGAGCTTTCGAATGACACCATAACGATCCTTGTATGATATATAGTTTTCTTGCAATAACCGTGCAACGCGAGTGCAAAAAGCAGGTAATTCGGTACTTTCGGTACATAATTGAGTATGTAGCGAGTGAGAGAGGGAGGAGGGAGCTGAGATTTGTGTCAGTAGGTTCGCCGCGGTGGTCTGGAGCAGTCATACGCTCGCTAGTCTCCTGCCACCACTTGTCTCTCTCTCTCAGCCACATTACGTGCTGAAATTGCCACTCGAGTTATGTCGAGCGCCGCCACATAGTCCAGCTTTATTAAATACGACTTAAGTGGTGAGCCGCTAATAAAGGGTTAACTGTCCGTCGGGTAAACACAATAAGATAAAATAAAATTATATATACCGGTATATATATATATATACCTGTATATATATATATATATATATGCAGTATATATATATATATTGTCACAATGACCTGGGTCTTTTAGGGTCTTTTAGGAGTAGATAGACTTTAGTGGCGCCAGACTTCCTGAGAGCAGCTGTGCCAAGTCTATTAGAAAGACCTGGCATTGTGAGTTTCTCTCCGATACCCTTCCAATTGGGCATGACTAGTTTTGCCATGCCTCTAAGCACTTTTGTCTCAATAAACATTTGTGTAGAATGAGCCAATAGAGTGTTACTAGTCTCGTCTAACCAATTGTTAGTTAGTGGCAGCGCTGTATTTTGCTGCTAGGCGTGGCTTGTCAAGCGAGGAAGGGGAGGACGGAATATTGCTCTCTCAGGGGGGGGGGGGGTGGGGAGGTGGAGGTAGTGTTGCTAAGCAACACAGTTTAATTAATTGTGTGACCATTGCAAGTTCAGTTGTGTTACAATATAAAGATACACTTTATTTTATCTGCCACACTGTTTTAGTCAATTTGTAAACACAGGAATACTTTAGTACAAGTTATTCTTGTGAAGTGTCTTAGTCTTATCATATCGTGTGGTGAGATATTGCAACCCCCTTAGTTTGAGCTTGGCTCCCGCTAGCTACGCCAGGGCCAGGCCTCACCATTCTTTCGTTGGCAGCCAGACTAGATAGTTGGTGTCCCCTTCTCTCTCGTGACCCATCAGTCGGCCCTGTTTATTTTTTGTTGCTCGCATAAGAATAACGTAACGTAATTAACAGAGAATCCTAGACATCCATTTCTTCCTTTTGATTATTCCTTTCCTCTGATCAGCATTTTACTATATTTCCCTTGTTTTATCATATATTCTGGACCTTCGGTGGCTACTTCGGGATTCGTGATAGGGAAGAGGTGGGAGGTTTGCCGGGGTCCTTACTAATAAGCACTGTTAACCCCATAGACAGACCACACACACACACATCCATAACCCCTACATATTTTTCCCAGTGTTCGTGCTTAGGACCCGGTAACAACCTTGACGGTTCTGCCCCAGCACTTGTGTGTTCCCTATCTCGGGTTTCGAACTGAGGCAACTGAGTGTTTAATATTAATTAGGAATCCAGCTTCAGTCTGGACCCCCCCCCCCATAGTAAAGTTAGTGTGGGAGGTGGACTCTAAGAGTTCATTGTTTGGGCGGTAACTCACTGGGGGACCCAGGTTGAAGCAGGATATATTGGTGTGATATTAGAGGTGGTCAGGGCAACTTGCTTCCACTAATATCACCCCGAGGTTAGTAGTCATATTAGGACACTGCCTTGTATTGTTAGAACATTATTATATGCAACATTATTATGGGGGTTGAGAGTGGATTACCGTTGGCTGGTTTGCGCATGGTTTAGTATTGTCGATGGTGCGCATAGCCTGTTATGCTCGAAGTACACCTGCACTCTTTTTTTCGTTGATGTCTGCTGGTAGCCTATATGTATTTAACTGTTTTAATTATCCAACCCAGCATTGCTAATCCCGGTGTTGGTTTCGAGTTCTCGTAGCTAGTAAGTTACATGATTATTTCTGTTCTACTTATTATTCAGAATAGGAGCAGGGCAGTGTGCACCTCAAGCCCTGAGAAGAGCCTGGAAGCGTTCAAAGTGCTCTTACCTGTTGCGTCGTGGTGTTGTTTGGTAGAGAGACAAGGTGCATTTCCATTAGTAATTATTTTCATATACCGTCTCTAAACAACTGAGGTCCAGATTCGTAACAATATATATATATATATATATATATATATATGAAATAAAGAGACCCAAAAGAGAACCGCACAGAGTAGCCATGGTCAGAGAATCTAGGGACAGCAGGAGAAAGGGATTTAGAAAGCAAAACATATCCCATTCTCCAGAGAACGGGGAAACTCAAGAACGGGAAATTTGACCTGTGGACCCGTTCTCCAATTCCCGGGCAAACAGGTGAGTTGCCCCCAAAAGGCAGGTCAAGCCTCACCAATCATCACCTCACACGGCCCCACCAATCACAGCGTGGGGCTTGAACAACCGAGGCAGAACTTTCCCCCGAATACTACAATGAAAAAGTGCTCATGCAAGCTACGCATAAAGAGCCCTGGGAATATTTAAATCGTTGGGGCCCTTCATCCTCGAGAAGCTGTCATACGAGAAGAAAAGCGAAATGGTGATAGGAAGTGCCACACAAGAAAATCATTGCATAAACAATCCAAATAACCAACACAGTTAGTGAAGAGAATATCACGAATTACATCATCAGGCTAGATAGTATAAATATGAAACAGAGGTCAAAAGGAAAAGAATCTCAGTACGATATTATTAAGCACCAACATATATTTTTCATGTAATTATTATCCTCGACATAGCCACTTTTTATGTATTTACTATGCCCCTGTTAATGTGAGATCGTGCAACCTGACCAAGAGAAATACTCAAAATATAGCCTGACTGAAATTATAGGAAGCCAGTTCACACTCAGTAGGCTTATTCCGTCCGGATTATATTGTCCGGGAGTATTACCCACTTACTAGCACTCAGTCTGAATTATATTGTCTGAGAGTCGTTCACCCTATTGCTCTGTCCGGATTATATTGTCCGAGAGTCGTTCACCCCCCCCCCCCCCCCCCCCCCCCCCAGAGAGAGAAGGTGCCTGCTGTCCTGTGTCCCCCTGCGCCCTTGGACTCCTGACGAAGTGGTCCCCTGACGTCCAGCCGCCGTGCCCGAAGCTCTACGACGCCCCGACCCTCGTACTTGGCCCTTCTCACCCCCACGCTATACTAAGTGTTTCTGCGTATCTCAATTTGTGGCTATTGTTGAAGGTAAGGTAGAATATGCGAGTATTCCAGAAGTGTTGATAAGTTGATCTATGCCAATTAATTACTCTATTGCCTAATTGTGTACACGTTACATAGTCATTTATAGACCCATAAATCTTGAGCTGTACAAGTGATTTCATAGTACCAGATATTGCTCAGTGAATCCTTTAAAGTGTAATTCTTATCTTATTATTTATAATTCATAATTGTGCACACGTTATATAAACTTACCTCGATCCAGGCTTAAAACGGAATACTCTCATGTTTCACCTTAATGTGTTATTTATTCTGTTGTGTATCCAAGTCGAGGCAAAAGTGTATACCGTGAATATATTCCCTATTTTATCATCATTTACCTAGGACCTATGCCCAAATTTTAATCTATCTATCTTTCCATATCAAAAAGTCCAGTTGAGTTAACCTTGATTCAATTATTCAAGTCATCTAGCTTATCCAGTGCTTGTGAATTAATCTAGTCTACGTGTGCGGGTTGCTCGTAATTCTTTTCACACCATTATAGTAACTCTTATTCAAGTTATTTTATTCGGTATATCATATTGTTTAGGTGACCGATTTTCTATTAATTTACTATTGTCAAATTAAATACTTTATTACATCTTATGTTATGTAATCCGCTCTACTTTGTATCTTTGATTCGCGTATTGCTTTTAGGAATTTGTTAATACATTCAAATTACCTTTTCATGCTACAATCTTAGTATTTTATCCAGTACAACTTCGTCGTGTACGCCCCATTTATTCTGAGTTCATTTGAGACTCTAATTTACTGTGATTTACAGTCGCATCCTAATCGAGTGTATTTTTAACTCTTTTTAGTATTAATTTGCATATATTCCAAAACCTTGTTATAGTTATTCATTGATCTTAATTTGAATTTTAATTCTATGTACATGTGATTTGATCTCATGCCTGGTCTATATTATTTGTCGTACCTCGTGTGTAGATTCTTTCACAAAACCGCTTAGACAATCTAGTTCGAATTTAAACTAGCTTGCCTCTACCTTAGTGTATCTCTAACTTTAATCTGTGATTTATAATCGCACTAAAGAGAATTAAGAATTCACAAATAAGTAGTCCATCTGACCTAGGGCCGAACGTACTACACCTGCCTATCTTACCTGTGTGACCCATTGCTAATCCCCTTGATAACCGCTCACCGCGTCGTGCCCGTGAACGCTCTTTACAAAGGAGTACAAAGGAAATCAAGCAACAATTGGTCTAATGACCCTTCTAGGCTGCTTGTCCTCCAAAACACTGAGGATCAAGTGTCCAAACAGTGGTTTAGAGTGGGTAAGGGAACATTGGAAAGGGAACTATTGCCCTGGAACTAATGTCCGTGGCAGGACTAGGAAGTTAATAGGGGACATATGGGTTAGTAACTGAGGAGAGGATAAAATAAAGTTATTCATTTACAAACGCAGTCAGTCGCGGGTTTGATGCGAGATATTTGTCTAGGCGGAGTTTAAATGAATCAACGGTGCTGCAGTCTAATAACGTCTCGGGGAAGCCCATTCCACAAGTTGACAACTCGATTGAAGAAGAAATTCTTAGATTCGTGTGAGTTAAAAGATTTATCAATAATTTTGCAACCGTTTCCCCGCGTGTAATTAGATTGGTCGATAGTGAAGTACTTACTACAGTTCATATTGTCACTGCCTTTGATGATTTTGAACACTTGAATTAAGTCCACCTCTTAATCTGCGCTGGTTAAAGGAAATAGATTTAATTCTCTAAGACGCTCCTTCGTATGGTTTGTTCTTTAGGCTAGGTATAATTTTGGTAACTCTACGTTGAACTCGTTCTAGCTTGTTTGTCTTTTGGTAATAAGGGCACCAGCATTGAACGCAGTATTCCAGAAGAGGGCGGACTAAGGAATTGTAAAGGGTTAGGATAACGTCTTTGGATTTATGCTCAAATGATCTGCCTATAAAGCCAATTATTGTGTTTGCCTTCTTAACAACTTCTGAACATTGTTGACTCGGTTTTAGGTTACTCGATATTGTTACTCCCAGATCGGTTTCTCTGTTTACATTCTTAAGCTGAGTGCCATTCATCGAATAGTTTGCTTTCTCATTTAGGTATCCGATATGTAGTACTTTACATTTATCCGCATTGAAACTCATTTGCCAAATTTGGGCCCAATGTGACAATTTATCTAGATTGTGTTGCATATTGTCAATTTGTTCTTTTGAGAGTACGCTATTTGCAATTTCTGTATCGTCAGCAAATTTTGAGATTGTACAGGTGAGACCCTCATCTATGTCATTGATGTAAATTAGAAAGATAATTGGTCCTAGTAACGATCCCTGGGATACCCCGCTACTTACATTGGTCCATTTAGATGCCTTACCGTTTATGACTACTCTTTGCTTTCTGTCGCTGAGCCAATTTTCTATCCATTTCAACACACCGTCTTGTATTCCATGCGCTTTTAGTTTTAGCAGTAAACGTTTGTGGGGAACTTTGTCAAAGGCCTTTTGAAAATAAAGGTATATAATATCTACAGCTTTACTCTAATCGTAGAGGTTGAGGATATCGTGGAAGAAGTCTAAGAGGTTTGTTAAACAGGAACGTTTTTTACGAAAGCCGTGTTGAGTATCTTTAAGTATGTTATTTTCCTCTAAGTGATTTACGAGTCTGTCTCTTATGACCGTGTCTAGCATTTTACATACAACTGAGGTTAAGCTAATTGGACGATAGTTACTGGGTAGGGATTTGCTGCCTTTTTTGAATATCGGTGTTACGTTCAGGCAGGTTTGTTTTCATTTCAGAAATCTTCACGTTAGACGCTTCGCTCATATACGTGTTATCATCTTATTGAATTACTGTGTACATTTATAAACTTATTTTTCCTGCATATTCATATTACTGATACTGTGTGTGTGTAACGTGACTTATAATATTTAATTTATCATTATAGACTATTCTATATTTGATACGTCACTGATTTAATTTACCTTCTGCCGAATATGACAGATAAGTAAAATTAATTTATCAATTCGTGCCATTGAATAAATAAGAGTGTAAAGTAATCTTGTTCTTATTGTGTGAATGCTGCCTTAGTGTGAGAAGTTATTGCAAGATTTATAAAGCTAGACGTGACCCTGTCGAGCATATTCTATCTCACTATATCCTATTACAGGATTGTTAACGAGATAACACCAAGTCGAGTTGAAATACCAACCCGACATTTCAATATATATATACATATACAGTATATAATTTATTATATATATATATATACTGTATGTATATCAACAATATAGTATACTGTAGTTCCTCGTTCGCTTCCCTTCCTTCCACTTCTGATATTGTAGGCCTACTGCAGGCCTACTTGTCGGTTCCCCCCCCCCCCCTCCCCCATTCCCCCTTCACCCAGCCATGACCCTAGTCCTGTAATAGTTTTTCTCGCTCTGTTTATCTCTAGTAACTCCTCTTGCCCTACTTACACTGGAGACCACTCTCTCTCTCTCTCTCCATAACCACACACCCTACTAAATATTATATTACTATCGGCATGTAAACTTCTCCACTGGTCATATTGCGCTAACTATCCCCTCAATAACCATTATTGTAATAAGAATTTGAACCATGTAACTCATCTTTGTAAAATATTTGTATTACTATAATTCCATTATAACTTCGGTAGTTGGTAATATTAGTCACATTATTTATTGCTCTTGTATTCCAGCTAACTAGGACCTCAATAACCGTTGATGTAATGAAGAATGTGAAGTGTCCCTCATATGATTGTAATATATTTGTGGTATTATTATTGCATAATAATTAATGTAGTTCGAAATATTAGTCACATCTTGTATGTAATAATTGTATTCAGCTAACTGTGATCTCAATAACCATTGATGTAAGAAAACATGAATGGCCTCCTCATATGATTGCACTAGTTTTGTAGTGCTATTATTTACCTGTCCATTAATAATTCAGTCACATTTTTTTTTTTTTTTTTTCATGAGCACGTATATACAGCACATGTGGTAATCAAATGAGGAAACTATAATAACACCAGACGACGATACTGTTGTTACAGTAGAATACTGGCTCTTTGAGCAGTATGTATTGCCTTACCAGTGGTTGTCCCCTTATTATTATTATTATTTTATTATTATTATTGAAATACCACAGAACAAAAATTCCTTGGAGCGAAACTTCCACCCCCAACGAGATCCCTCTCTTCTACCACCTCCCTCCACATGTTACACGTCTCGTTAATCACAGTCTTCTAATATACAATCACATTTCCTTACACCACTGACATTCTTGAAATACCCACTAAGTATATTCAATTAGATACCAACCATGCAGACTATAATACGTTCGTTGTGTATGGGTACGAGGCGATCTCAAGACACCTTAGCTCCCAGTGCACAACGAACCGGATCATGATTATGTCCGCCTGTATTAAATTATGTATTATGATGATTTATACCATTGCCTAATTTTGTAATAATTGTATTCAGCTAACTATGATCTCAATAATCTTTGATGTAATGAAAATATGAATAGTCTCCTCATACGATTGCACTAGTTCTGTAGTGCTATTATTTACAACCTGTCAATTAATAATTCAGTCACTACAAGCTTGCTTTTTTTTTTTTTTTTTTTTTTTTTTTTATACAGACCATGTGACAATTAAATGAGGAAACTATAATAACACATCTGAATAATGCCAACCTGACTTATAAACACAAATATGAATGTAACCAGACGACGATGCTGTTGTTTCAGTGGAATAATGGCTCTTTGAGCAGTATGTATCGCCTTACTAGTGGTTGTCCCCTCACAGGATGGGGGGCGCTGCTCAATAAACTCGCCCCTCGGGGCAATATCAAATTTCTCTCTCTCTCTCTCTCACACACACACACACACACACACACACGCCGATTTAACAATGCACGAGACAGAAATTAAATTGAAGATGTCAAATATAGATCAAAACACAGCTCGTAGATAATGCGATATTACAATCTAATGTTAGTGACATAGGTTCAAACTATATTATTTATATCGTTGTTGGTCAGTCAATAATACGGATTTGTAAACTTTATATTTAATACTAAGCATTGAAGTATGGAAGCAATTTGTTATATATTTGGTAGTACATGCACATTGGTCATTATGGATATAAAAACGTATAATATACTATATTGTACACCAATATGTTACCATAGAGAGCGACGTGGATTAAAACATAGAAGACTCAGTGTTGCCACAAAATAATCTCCTCCTAAGCAGCGTAGTTTGGTAGATTCCTTATGCGTTTGGCTTACAAATAAGAGGACTCGAAATAAACCGATTACTATTAACGGATGGGCAAGTTTTCTAACACCCAAGTTCACCTAGCAGTAAATAGTAACCTGGTAAATGCAGAGGAGGGGAGATTTGCACTTGTGGGATTTTTTCTTTACCCCTTTCTCCATCCGGGATTTTTTTATTCCGAAAAGTATACACATTTATCTTGAAAGGGGGTCAAGGGGTTAAGCTTGATGGAAGTCTATGGAACAAACTAAAACCCTCCCTTAAGCCCTTCAGTACCGGTGCCGTCCTTTTCATTACATTTTAACAATAATTAGACGATATCATTCGGCTTACGAAGGTCGTCTACCAATTAAAGGGTACAGACTAGCTCAATTGTCTCTTTTTACTGCCACGTATCTTTCTTAAGCTGCGCCAAATCGTCTAAATATAGCAAGAAAACATAAAAAAGATGTCGTCGGTACAGAAACCGTTACTGACAGCGAGCATGGGGGGAGTGGAGGGGTTGGGAGGTCACATCATCATATACCACATGCTCAATGGATGCTTCCTTAGATTATTACATTTTTAATTACAATCAATTAATGTTGGCTTATATTGTACATCAGCAGCAATTTACTGAAACCCTTCAAGTACATTAGTTCGAAATGTATTGACAAACTGTTTATTCAATCATAAATAAATATCCAATTCTAATGTAGTTAACTGCTTAATGTATTTACGCTTAAGCTCTTCAGCACGATGACGTAATTCTTATCCTATTTTGGTTACCATCCGACGATTGTCTTTAAGGTTTTAATCTACATCTAGGACTCAAAGGGGTAAATAAGATCTCGGTAAACCTTCTGAATAACACAGGTCCTGCTTAAGCTGCATTAAATAGTCTAAATTAGCCAGCATAAAAGGCAAAAAGGGGTTAACCTCCACCCTCGTGTTGCTTATAGTCGTCCAAATAACCACAGGCATACCCTTATTAGAGTGACCAGACCTGTTTATCCTATTATCACATTATACAGTAGAGGAGAGTCCTTAACCTGTCAATTAGTAAACTGCTAAAGTGGACCAGCCTTCTTTCTCTCTCGGTATTATATTATCATGATATATATATATATATATATATATATATATATATATATATATATGTGTGTGTGTGTGCCAATGCATAATTAGGGTGGGATGAGACTAAAAGGGAGGGTGGGAGGGAAGGAAAGGTGAAACAGGGAGGGGGAGGACGTGGGGATTGAAGGGAAGGATTGGGTGAGGCTGGAAGGGAGAGAGGGAGGGAGGGAGTGTCCATGTGTACCGGGCACCTTTGAGATAAACACGTAAACAACCAGTGACAGGGCCCTGGAAAGAAATATATTGCGTGTCTGGTGTGAAAATATATAACCCCATAAATAAAGACAACCTCTTTTCATATTCATTAGTTGTGAAGAAAATATAAACACACACACACACAACCGACCAATGTAACACAATACACGTTGGGCGTGGGCTGGTCCTATCTAGAGTGAGGTTCGGCATAATCTGCCATCCTTAGCCGTTTTGGTCTGTCTCTTTTACCTCCCTGCTGCCCTCTCATAGACAGATCTTATAATTTTTCCCCTTGCCCCTCAACTTTCTCTTCATAACTGTTAAGGGGCACAGGGCCCTGGGAGGGGCTTTGGTGTCCCAAGGTTTTCCGCACTCTCTTCAGCCTCTTGCCTGGGAGCGGCTTCGGTCACATGGGCATTCTTTAGTGGTAAAGCTGGAAGGGTTCTGTGGGGGTGCTCGGTTATGGCTTTGGCCTTGCTCAGGACCTTGGGGCTACTCGGCTAGACAGCCTCGGGATCAACATCAACAACACAATATACGTCAAAACACATAGTTGCTGCTACCCTGGAAATAATATAGCGAACATGAACTACAGAAAAGAGCAGGTGATTCAATCACTGAACACTCTGTTATAAGAGACTACTGTAGTTGCTTTAATGATATAGTCATAATCTTACTAGTAGTGAATCATGTTCCTTTAGAGAAATTTGGTATCAAAGTGTTGATGCTCTTCAAGTCATTAGTATGTAACTATTTATTGCATCCATACAACTAGACAAGAAGCCTCAAGGGGGTGTTCTTAAACAATTATTTCCCTTCGCAGCGCCGTTAATGGACGAAATAGCATGACAAATGACGCTAGTTTCAGAAGTGGGAGTGCTAATCCGTCTAATCTCCATAAACAACACTCACACTCACAATATTCGTTCGATATCTGGCGCTGCGAAGGGATTTTTTTTTTTAAGAATACGAGTCTAATACATTATTCAGCTCAGATAATCCTCAACGTCCATAAGGCACGAGTTCGTTATCTTCTTGATCTTCCTGTTACCCCCAGGGAATGGATGGCTGCCAATCTAGGCTAACGTTCCTCTCCTTTCCTCAGAATAGTTGTTTCTCTAGGGTAATATATAACGCCACCCTCCTATTAGTCATGCTTCACTCGACAAGCCAGAACAGAGGCTACATTTCCCCACTGACCGAGATACAACAAAATATAATTATATAAAGTCCTTCTGAACCAGCGACGTATTTCTTATTATATTTAAGCTAAATTTAAATGATTTTATAAAGCTTAGGAAGGATACATGATTAAAACGATTAATAGAGATAGTCTGTTGCCTTTTCATGGGTACACAAGTTGACAAAATGCAACACAATCTAGATAAGTTGTCATATTGGGCCAAAACTTAGCAAATGAGTTTCAATGCGGATAAATGTAAAGTACTACATATCGGATACCGAAATGAGAAAGCAAACTATTCGATGAATGGCACTCACCTTATGAGTGTAGACAGAGAACCCGATCTGGGAGAAACAATATCAAGTAACCGAAAGCCGAGTTAACAATGGTCAGAAGTGGTTAAGAAGGCAAACAAAATAATTGGCTTTATAGGCAGGTCATTTGAGCATAAATTCAAAGAAGTTATCCTAACTCTTTACATTTCCTTAGTCCGCCATCTGCTGGAATACTGCATTCAATCCTGGTACCCTTATTACCAAAAAGATATAGACAAGCTAGAACGAGTTCAACGTAGAGTTACCAAAATGATACCTAGCCTAAAGAACAAACCATACGAGGAGCGTCTTAACCCACTGAGCCCCAGCTATTTTAGAATAAATGTACCACCAGGGACCAGCAGGTTTTGAAAAAATAAAAAAAAAATCCAGAAACAATTGGGAATGCGTTAGGAATGAAGGAAAACCCCCCCAAAAACGATCCCCTAGGTCATTAAGGGGTCCTACGGTGCGCCCTAAAGTCGGATTTACAAGAGTGGAAAATTGAAGGCAAAAACACCCAAAAACAGTTTTTTCCGCGCTCACGCGCACGCGGTTGGACTTTGAGAGTTTTCAACCATTGGCATGGTTGCGTGGGATACTTACACAGTTCCCATACAAATATGAGCCCTCTAGGCGCCATAGAATCGGAGTAATTAACAGGGACGACACGTTGTCGTCGCTGGGGTTTAGCGTTACATACATTGCCGACGACGTGTCGTCGCTGGGGTTCAGTGGGTTAAGGAATTAAATCTATTTCCTTTAACCCAGCGCAGATTAAGAGGCGACTTAATTCAAGGGTTCAAAATCATCAAAGGCATCGTCAATATGAACTGTAGTAAATACTTCACTATCGACCAATCTAATTAGGCCTACACGCGGGGAAACGGTTGCAAAATTATTAGTAAAACTTTAATCTCACACGAATCTAAGAATTTCTTCTTCAATCGAGTTGTCAACTTATGGAATGGGCCACCCCGAGACGTTATAGACTGCAGCACCGTTGATTCTTTTAAACTTCGCCTAGACAAGTATCTTGCATCAAACCCGCGACTGACTGCGTTTGTAAATGAATAACTTTATTTTATTCCCCCCTCAGATTCATCAAGGATTATTGCATATATATATATTACTAAGACGTTACTCTCTTTTTCCCAGATATACGAAAGATCACTTATATCTGTGTTATGTTACTAGCCCATCTGTCCCCTACTAACTTCCTAATAATGCCACGAACATTAGTTCCAGGGCAGTAGTTCCCTTCCCAATGTTCCCTTACCCACTCTAAACCACTGTTCGGACACTTAATCCTCAGTGTTTTGGAGGACAAGCAGCCTAAAGGGGTCACTAAATTTGTTGTTGCTTGATTTCCTTTGTACTCCTTTGTACGTCTTTCTCAACCCGTCTAATACCAGCGAAGGCTGGAAGCCTTCAGTAATATACTTTCCTTGTAACTGCCTGTATCAGGTTGTGCCTGTTACCACGACCGTTTGAGCACTGCTTTCGATATGGCAACACTTCTCAGCTTATATCCATCCCTCTGAAAGCTAGGAGAGCCAGTATTCCTTCATCTTTTGATGTGGAAGGTTGTTCTATCTTGCCATTTTGGCCACATTGCTTGGGACTGGGGGCGGACTTTTATTTCTGTATCCTCCGGTACAGTAGGGGTTAAGCTGAATAATGCCGTCTAATAATTGTCAGAATATAATTATAACGTGTCACCGTTACTGAATGGAATAATATATTTGTTAACATATTTTCCTTCAAGTTACTAACAACAAAGATGAAGCAGTCAAAATATCTAAAGAATTTCCTACTAGGCAATACCATAGCGAGGGCAGACGCAAAGACCTTAGTCAAGTGTTCAAGTTTTGGTAAACATTGATTCACCATTTTATGTGGTAACAGTAAGTGAAGTTAACCCATTAAGTACCGGTGATGTTATTTTCATTATATTCTGACAATTATTAGATTATTGTATTCAGCTTAAGAAGGACCTTTAGCAATAAAAAAACGTTACATACTATCTCAATTAATCCTCTTAGCTACCATATATATTTCCTAAGCTGAATGCAATCGCCTTATAGTTACCAAAATATGATAACAAGGACGTCCCAGGTACTGAATTGGTTAAGACAGCTTTATAAAATGCAAAGAGAGTGGTGAATATAACCATACTGTTGATTATATCCTAGATGCAAGTGAAATTGCTACTAGTAAGCAAGGGAAGCCTTACACAAAGGCCTACGGTGCCGAAAGCTTCCAAACGCTTGAACAAAATGTTACCAATATTGTTATCAACAGAGAGGGAGATACTAAAACTTTAAAAGATGTCGACTAAATAGCATGCTCTCTGTTGTGTATAAGTTATTATCAACTGAATAGGTAGAACACTCGATAATAAATGGAAAACAAGTAGGTTCTGGAGTGAGTAATTGGAAACTTGTTAACTATGTGATAGAAACAAAACATGAATTTTAAGAAATCCAAATGCATGACGTATATGGATTGAAAAAAGGCCTTCAACTCTATCGAAATTTCATCTGTTCTGAAAAACCATTCAGAAACAATTAGACGAAGTACCAGACCAGATGGCTGGAGTAAAGTAGGAAAGAAGAGCAATTGGACAGAGGAAGAACAAGCTGAGAAGTACAGTAGAAGACTGAAAAACCTAGAGAAGACATATATATATATATATATATATAGCGACGAGACTGCAACAATAAAGTTCCACAAAAATACGAGACAATTCTAATTAAGGGAGCATACCTCGCTTTGTTTCTCTTTCTCTCCCTTTCTCTTTGGCTTGCATCCATTTGGCCCCATTCAGCCTACTGTTTTAAGACGTTTACCCCCATCCAGGTGTCTATATTTTCCTGGCGAGCGGTAGCGAGCCAGCATATATATATTTTTGTTTTGACAGCAAGCTAAATTTGTACATTTTTCAATAGAAAATTTCTCAGGCGAAGCCGGATTTCTCCATACAATGCTGGCTCGCTATCGCTCGCCAGGAAGAAATCGACACCTGGATGGGGATAAACATCTTAAACAGTTGCAGTTGGGATGTGTGTACATGCTTAGATTGATATGCAGGATTCGAAGTTGCATAATAAATCGTAGGCAGTGTCCACCAACCTTTAACTGTCTTCGTGGTGCGATGTATAAGGTGTTGATTTTCGGTGTGAACATCCTGGGTTCGAATCCACGGACTGCCACATGTGTTTGTAAATTTCATTAATCGATTTTAGGAGTATGGTTGGTTGTTGGAAGGAACATAATAATTGATATTGGTTCAGGAGTAATTTATCGAGAGGACTTCCCTAAGTGGTTAAGGCCCCATTAATTGCTCTTTCCATTCACATATGCATAGCCTACGTGAGTTGCAGTTGGGATGTGTGTACATGCTTAGATTGATATGCAGGATTCGAAGTTGCATAATAAATCGTAGGCAGTGTCCACCAACCTTTAACTGTCTTCGTGGTGCGATGTATAAGGTGTTGATTTTCGGTGTGAACATCCTGGGTTCGAATCCACGGACTGCCACATGTGTTTGTAAATTTCATTAATCGATTTTAGGAGTATGGTTGGTTGTTGGAAGGAACATAATAATCAGTTGGCTGAATGGGGCCGAATGGATGCATGCCAAAGAGAAAGGGAGAGAAATTTAAAAGGAAAGAAATAAGGCAGGTGACCCCCCTTGAGAGTGGGTAAGACACACTCACAAAATTGTATAAAATCTGTTCATTGGGTGTTTGGAAGACATGTTTAGTAATCTTGAAGCGGCCAATAATTTACAGAGAATATCTAAGCAGTCTAATATTCGTTGATGCTTCTAGCTCAAAGGGATAAATTGTTGATTTAGGAAGTATGTTTAATTTTCTTATATAACCACTAACATTTAATATAGAGTATTAGGTGAGATAAATAGCTAACAACTACATATGTTGTACATAGGATATAAAGCCAAACTCATATCGTGCTAGATAAATCAAGTGAAGGGTAGACATAGGATGGAGGGTTTTTACTGATATGGCTCGATTACGAAAACAAAACAAAGTACCCCATTTATTCATTAATTTATTAAATAGTTTCCTCGCTAGACCTCCATCAAACTTAAACAAAAATCCCCCTAAAATCTCCTTCAAGATCAATTTGTACATTTTCGGTAAGAAAATATCCCAGCAGACACCTAAATGGCACTAAAGGTCTTACATTTTACAACGAAATGGGGTAAAAGGTCCTAAAATTGCCGAACTAATGGGCCAAACGTCCTAAAATCTGAATACTAATGTGGCTAAACTCGAAGGAGAAGAGGGACCAGAAAAACCTCCCATCCCCCCTTAAAGTGAAAAATGCACAAGCAACTTATTCCCCTCCCTGTACTAATATATGGATAAGAACTTGGAGTATAGTAAAGTCCTTAACCCATTAGCTGCGTGAGACGTTGCAGAACGCCATGGCAATGAACATCAATTTACAGGCTTTTAAAGCCTCTTAATGCCTGTAGAATCGAGTGCGAGTGAGCGGCAGCACAGCAGGCCACCCATCCTTTCTCCAGCCAGCTGGCCCAGGCACTGAGGAGTATGAGCCATACTCTCGCTAGACATACAGCGCTGCCAAAGGTAAATGTAGCGCGACATTAGCGATAGTTGCTCAGTATTAGCAAATGCCTATGGTAGCACTGCGGGTAAAGCCTGCGCGCTATGAAGCTCGTTTTGGTGTATTGTCTTTTAATCTTTGGCTGAATACATTTCATTTCATTCAGACACTTGCTTAATCAATCAGGAGTGCCTGAATTAACCCTAATATGGCAGAAATATGCCCGCAGTAAAAGTGTTAATTTAAAATATAACCTTGGGAGTGTTCTGGCAGGATTGCAGATAATAAATGTTAGACTATCCTGGAAATACAAGAATAAAGCAAGCCTCTTGGATAGGAGAATAAACAACATTAGAAGACAATCACATTTATATACACAAGAGGAAGTGGTCTTGGGCAGATCAAACTTTTCAAAGAGATGATAACAGGTGGTCTACAACTAAGGCTAAATTGGTACGTAAAGATACAGTGGAGATAGAAAAGATAGACAGAGAACCAGAT
Source organism: Paralithodes platypus (assembly GCA_032716605.1). Taxonomy (NCBI): domain Eukaryota; kingdom Metazoa; phylum Arthropoda; class Malacostraca; order Decapoda; family Lithodidae; genus Paralithodes; species Paralithodes platypus. The sequence goes on along the minus strand of CM064502.1, from coordinate 40,599,700 downwards.
GGAGAAATGAGATCGAAACAATTGCTGGAGTGGGATGAAACAAGAAAACAACGTTCCAGTTAGAGAGGAAAAGGTCGGGACATGATGGTGATGATCAACTTATTTCAATATAGTTTACTATTCATCTCGCATTAACATTGGATTGGGTTTCTCTCTCTCTAATTATATATTATATAATTATACAGTATAAACAAAATGCAAAATACCATCATTGTTCCCTGATTAAATAGCACTGTATGAATATTCCCATATTCAAAATATGCTACAGGGGGGCAATGCCTAGTGAGTTAATTGCTCAATAGGTGGCGTTCTGAGAGTGAGGGTAGACTGTGAAGCGCAGAGGCGAAGCAGCTTAAGAGATGGAGTTGGGCTCGAGCCGTGAATAGGTGTTTCGCATGTCTCACTCCCTAGACTGGAACAAGACCTCACGGGCCTCACCGTGTTCAGCCGTAGAGTGTAAAGGCTATCAGCCTATGCCCGAGAGGGAGTAGTTGGAATATAGAAAAAGAAAAAAAAAAATATATATACAGTATATATAAATATACCTAATGAGAGAGAGAGAGAGAGAGAGAGAGAGAGAGAGAGAGTAGTGTACACGAGAATCACCTGAATATATGTTTCTACCATTGTCAGGATTCTGTCCACGGTCCCTCTGATTGACGTTCCATGGTGTTGAAAACTGGACCACGGCGGGTAAAAGCCATACAGCCAATATCCTGTATTGTATTCATACAAAGATGGACAAAGTATTTTTGAAGGTACTACTTTTAGAGAAGAATTACACACACTTTACTCCTGACCCATAGCATGTAATCGGGAAAAATGGTATTCATATTATGTTTCACCGACTTTTGGATTTGCATTATTATGCAGTTTATCTCACAAAGACACAAAAGTCATATGAATAAATAAGTTTAACCATGCCAGGTCTAAATCTACAAAAAACAATCAAGGCAAATGCGACTCTACTGTATAGCTCAACGACTACATTATAATATACCATGCCACATACCAATGTAAACACCTCTCACTTGATTAATTTGTATTCTTTTCTAGTGATCTGAACTTCATAACATTTGTTGTTCTCTTTAAGAAAGCTCTGGAACACTAGTTTCTGTCTTGTGAAATAAACTCTTTCAACATGTAAAGCATTTCTCGTCATATGTACTTTGATTAAGGTTATTGATCCCTCTTTCATCTTAATTAAAGGACATTAACTATAGATTATTTAGCCTGTAATTGTATGCAGTAATATTCTTAATTTTCCTGTTTTTTTTCATTCATATAAAACAGATTACTAATAGTAGGTTGTATTTCCTATTATGATAAATACTACGTTTTGCATCCGACCTTAGCTTCAATTTCTATTTTCTTCATTCCTTAGCTCGGTTTAAGAGATACAATGTAAATTATGGAAAGCGCAAATGCGGGTGGAATTGAATTAGGGAAAGGGAAAACAAAACCTGCACTTGAGTAGAACAGGAGTAATAAAGGTAATGGAACACCTGTGGCTAAGATAGAGAGAGAGAGAGAAATTTGAATTATTTTTGTTAAGTGTATAATTATCCACTAGAAGTATAAGAGATAATAGGTTTCGCAGTCATATTATGTATATTGTACAAGCTCTTATGAACACATAATTATCAATACTATAAGCTTTGGAAGTTTTATAAATTTCAGCTAGGTTGCATATTTGAAGTATGCAGTATATAGCCAGCAAGTTTATGAACAGACCAAAAAGTGTACAAATTCATCTAGAAGGGGATCTAATGGATGTCTTTTTAAATGTGATGGAGGTCTAGGGAGGAAACTAAAAAAAAACAATAAAAAGTATATGAAAGAATCGACCAAGAAATATATTCTTCCCCCTTAAGAATACAGCTATTTGTCCCAGACATCTACTATGTGTGTGTTTTCCTCCCATACGTTCCCTGGCGTTTCCTATGTGTTCCCTACTGCCTCGCTCATCATCAGGGTGTCAAACAGGATTGTTTTTGTTAGAAGACTTGATTTAATTTGAGAAGGAATACAAGAAAAATAACATGACTTAGCATTGTTTTGTCCATTGCACTTCTGAACACATAATTTGAACTATAAACCATATTTTTGTCTTTACATATACAATACAAAGACTCAAAATAATGGACTCGCCTTTCCTTTGACACCCTGTTCATTATCCACCATCTCATGGCATCACCATCTTGCTGCTGCACGCTTCCTACCTCCTAACAGATTGGGACCTCGTGAATATATCGGATTATATCAATATTTGGGTCATTGGCTCGCCCGGCTACCCCACTTCATGAGACTGTTTATGGTAATCGTGAAAGATTGTCGTATGTTCCTGGCAATCCTATTATCTTCCTTCAACATACATTTGCTACCAAGTTAACACTTTCAGTCTATCAATACGATATCGTCGATATATTCTGGATACTATTAGATGAACTTATGAGGCGGGATCTATGAGGAATTACTGTTATAATTGATAGATGTCCTTCGTAATTTGTTTAAAATCCAATAGTGTTAGCAAGAGTAAAAGTACAGAGAATGGTTTATATTGAAAGTGATAATGCTTTACCATTTAATATATTTTTCTTGTGCATATCAGTAATATCTATTTGTTTATTTAAACATAAGAAGCATTGGTGTTGCTAAATGAGTCCTATGCAAATGTCCGGCCGAAGTATGGATAGGGTATGGAAGGTTCTGCTTTTTAACCCATTTTGTATGGGCGACGTCTTTTTAACTTTATTCAGGCTAATATTAAACGATTTTATTCAGCTTAAAGATAATCCAGCAACTAACAGGCTTCGAAATATCTAACTTAACCCTGTTTACTACCATAGATACTTCCGTAACTGCACAAAATCGTCTAAATATTTCTAAATATTAATTAAAAAGACATCGCCGTTACAGAACGGGTTAATCACATTCAAAAACAAAACAAAACAAAAACATGTAAACACTTCATGACATGTTGGAGGGTCTGTTCCAGGAAACACTGCGTCCATAAGGAATGAAAACAACACGCATGGCTGTCATCCACAAGGAACCTTATATCCGAAAACATGGTCTAGATTAATTTGCTGTGGAGAGGTTGACAAGTAAGGCAAATATATATATATATTTTTAGATGGCAAGCGTAAATATATACTTAAAGGTGTTGGTGTGTGAAAGTACATAGCTATTTGCCTTTCCTCATTGGCTAAACGTTGGTATTGAGGACTGCATTACCCATGGTGCACTCACATTCCTCTACCTTTGATCTTCCTACTCTCATATGTCTGCTCTTCTCAGGGTGGAAATTAAGCATCCATTTTTCGATCCATCTCCGCAGCTCATTTAGGTCCTCCCGTAGCTTGTCGCAATCCTCATTATCAGCAATCCTCCTGAATAACTTCATATCATCAGCGTACAGATACACCTCGCTACTATTTTTGTTTATCTCTGGAAGATCGGTTATAAATGGTACACACAACAGGGGACCAAGCACTGATCCTTGTGGTACCCCACTCGTGACATCCCTCCAATCAGAAGGCTCTCCACTGACGATTACACGTTGTCGTCTTCCGCTCAGGAGTCCCTTTATGCACTTTAGCAAGCTCCCGTCAATTCCATAGCTTTTCACCTTTGCCAAAAGTCTCTTATAAGGTACTCTGTCTAAGGCTTTGATGAAATCGCAGTATATGACATCTATGGCTATTTATCCTTCATCAATGGCCTCAGTCCACCTCTCCAATACGTGAATCAGCTGGATCACCATTGATCTGCCTGTGATAAAACCGAACTGTTTTTTGCAAAATAAATTATACATTTTCATGTGTGTCATAATTGCCTCTCTCAGAACTGTTTCCATTATTCTACTGAAGATATTCGTTAGGCTCACAGGTCTGTAGTTTAAAGGGTCGCTCTTGTTTCCTTTTTTTTTAAATTGATGTGATGTGAGCCATGTGCCAATCCTCTGGGACTATTCCTTCTTCCAGCGAACTATCAAATAATATTTTCAGAGGCACATTCAGTTCCTCGGTCATCTCCTTGATAATTCACGGGTGCACCACGTCCGAACCAGGAGACTTATTTCTCTTCAGTTTATGAAGAACCATCCTCAGCATATCATGAGTATGCCTAATCTCTATATAATATGTTCCAGGCTTGGTACCTCCTTTGGTTGGCGCCTCAGCAGCTCTTCCTCCAGCTCAGTGACAATGCCAGTGGAGAATTTTTCAGAAAGAATTTTCGCTTTCTCCTTAACACAAATTTTTACACAAGTCTATCATCGTCCATGTAGAGGTCTGCATTTCTTGACTTTGTTCTAGTTTTTGACGATACATGTAATGCCTGGATTGTGGCAAAGTATCGGTAACTGCATTCGATGCTGAAATCTGCTTGAGCTATCACGCCAAGTGGAGTACTTCTCTTGGTGTAGCGGCTAAGGCGCTCGCCTCCCACGTGGAGGGCCCGAGTTTGAATCTCGGCCGGGCCGCGCCCAAAAACATTTGGGGCGAATTTCCGCATCAGACTCAGTTCGGATGTGATTGTTAAAATTGTAAATTGTAATTGTGTGTCAATGTAAAGTCGGCAAAAATTGTATGGTGCCGTTTCGAGGTCACTTCACTGGTGGCAGCTGTAAAGGGATATCTGAGAGGCTTAGTTGGGGGAATCCCCATGGTGTACTGGCTTGCCTTAACTGGTCGGCTACAACAGTTGCTAAGGCTAGAGCTCTCAGAAATTCTCAGAGATGATGTCCCAGTGACTCCGGTTCATTGGGGAGGTATGGTGGCAGATTTCCTGCACTGCCTCCTCGCCGTGGTGTGTGACCCGCCCGGCAAGTGACGGATATAAGGAATGTCGCTGGTGATCGTTGTCTCGGAGCCTCTGGCTTTGTTTGTGCATTTGTTAATTTCAGAAGCAATGGCCTGTGTGTGTTTGTTTTTTTCTTGCATACATGATTTTCTTATAAATCTTATTTTAAATTGAAACCCCACACTTCTGCATCAAGTCAACAGCAAACTTCTTGTCATGGTATATTCTCTCGGTGGTTACTCCTGAGTTTGATTCGGGCATCCCATAAACAACCAGATTGTTTTCCCTGCTTCTCCTCTCGTAGATTTCCGAGTACACAGAGTCTGTCCCCATTTCCCTTTGCGAAGTTCATACTTCATTATTGTCTAGCCTATGCTAATGCACACTTTGTGACGCCATTTTATCCTCTAGACTTGTAATTTTAGCTTCCAGATTCAGTAGTCTGTTTTCCAGCTCTTGTGTGTTTCAAAGATTTCTTTTTCCTCCACAGATTTACCCTCCAGAAATCCTATCAGGGAAGAAACTAGAAAAAATACTGTGGTTGAAGTCCTCTCGTTTATTTTGATTCGTGTTTACACATATTTGTATTTCCTCCACTGTCATTGCTTGGTATACAATTATCATATCCTTATGTTGCTCATCAAGCTTTTTTACTTTGCTATGTAGCTTTGTACTTCCCCTCTTGCAAAAACTGCAATGCCAACTAAATTGTTTTCCCGCTTCCTTCTTCACCATAAAATTGTAAACGGCAGTCGGAATGCCTTCACATTGACTGTGAAACCAAACTTCACATACCTCACACTCCTACCCCTTGTTGCCTTCCTTCACTTCCTCCTTGCTTTTTCCACAACCTGTGGCAGGTTGTTTTGCTTTCGTATTACTGTTTTCATGGCTGTTGTTGTCCTTTTCCTGGTCCCGGTGGGCCAATTTGTAACCTTTGTGGCCTCGCTTGCTGCCTTGTGAACAACACCTCAATTATTGTCCACACACACTCCTTTTACCAGTTTTCCACCATCACACATAACCAAAGTACACTTATTCTCTTTGTCAGGACCAAAAGAGCATGACTTCACCAGTATTTATCACTTTTCCAGGGCCCAAATGTACGAGCTTGAGACAGCATATCCACCACGCGCGCCACCTAGCACAAAGATCCAAATCTATCTGCTCGTATCCACCAGTAATTAACGGGTATTTGAACACACAATAGTTAGTTTGCACGAAAAAATATACTGAAGTTCGTTTTCATTCTTTACACTAATTTTACGACCGTGGGGGACAGTAAATATTTATATTTGATAATCACTAGAATACAAGGTTTCACGACGGATGGTGTTTTTCACAGTTAATTCCTTCTACCAAATGTCTTTGATTACATTGAGACTAGAGTATTCAACTGTAATATTAAGAATATTGGATAGGGGAAGTCAAGGATAGTATATGTCTAGTGACTTCCTGAGGGGCAAATAAATTGTCACAATGAGGGACTCTAATATAGAGACAACACTACATTCATTCTGATATATTGGCTTTCTGGGTGTAGGAAGGTGACAATAAATGTTCAGTTCAATATACATTGGGGTCTCTTGTTTTATCACATTAACTGACGCTAAATTGGACGGTCTCGAACCACATCCTTTAAGAGTCATAGACGTGATTCTCTTCTTAAATGTGTGGGCCATATTTGGGGGCCAATCGGCTCTCTGCAGACTCTCGTTTTCTTATGTTATTTATGTTCTTAAATGCCAGTCTTGAACATGACTGGTGAGTATCGAACATCACAAGTGGTGCCAGTTTCGAACTTGGCGGAGGAGCATCAGGCATCCCAAGGTTTTGCCAGTCTCGAACTTGGCAATGACCAAACAATAGTAGGCATTGTTCTTCTATCCCTGTCTGGTTGCCGACTGTAAGGTTCACTTTGTCTGTGTTGCCGTGATTGATGATGTTGAGTGCAAGAAGGGCAAGCTCTGGCTCTGCTACTCTTCTGGTGGTGGTAGAAGGCGTAGGCCTATTTGTGGTGCGGAGACTGTTCATATCACTACTTCGATTGTCTATTCACATTTACACACAATATTGAAATAATCAATCTCAACAATGCAATGCATTTCTATATAATATTGTCCCTAGGGAATGGCTAGTGGGCTATCTCGTATACACTCCATTACTAAGTTCTTAGCACTACCAACTCCTAGAACTACTGCCTGAATAAGAATATTAGCAATCAAGTAATAACTCCTTTCCGAGATGTTAATGCACTTCTTGTAGACAACTGCATAATCTTCTCACATGGTCATGGGGCCTTTTTGTTTCTGCTGGACAGTGTCTCGTAGATTCGGCGTTGCACACTCGTGGGCTGCCCACACCTTAGACCGACGTTTGCTTCCTACAGTTGCACAACAAAGGTCCCATCATTCTCCATGGGGGACATCTGCTTGCCTTGGACTGCGCCCTCTTACAATGAAGGTTCAACTTGCTTGGGTCGACTTCTGCACCATGTGTTACCCGGACGTAGTCTCTCCACATCCTAGGGGTTATCCTTCTTGCTCAGGCTAAGTGACTCGTCTTCTTACTTCCACTCTCTTTAGGTTGTGGCTAAGTTTCCCTTCCACTCCTCTATTTCCAGTAAGTAGGCATCTGGGAATGGTGTAATTAGCTTTCACAGGTCTTGCAACTCCTAGTAAAGACTAGGGCAGCAGTAGTTTGTTACTTGGAACTCGGCTTCAGGCTCATTGTCAGGGGTCATAGGGGATCGTAGCAACGGTTGTGGGGAGGTTGGGAGAGGGGCCTGCTGTAGGTTCAGGTGGGGGAGGGGAAGGAGAGAGCTGTTGGCTTGTAGGGTGCCAAGTGATTATTGACTGTTCCTTGAGGATTCTGGGCTTTTTGTTTCAGTATTCTCAGGAGTCAATCCGCTGGGAATTGCCTTCCTATGTTTGTCTTTGGCCAATCACCTGCTTAGTTTTCTTCCTCTGGTCATCTGGGACTTGTCCTGTCCTGTGACGTATGTAGTGGCTAATCTCTGTGGCTAGCAGTATGTTCGGTGGATAGCGTGGTCACTGGATTCTGAGGGACATCAGGGAGACGAGATCAGAAGTGGTGGGAATGCTCCTTGTGTGCACTGGATATATTGCCTAAGCCGTCTGGATCCTGCATTGGCTGAGGGTGTCGGGGAAGTTGTTGAGGCAAATCGTGTGGAGGGCAGTTGGCTTGCTCTTATTCCTGCCATCACCACGAAGGGAGGCGGCATCTTGGGTGGTGTGGCAATTGTGGTTGTCGAGTAGTAACTTTTGTCTTCATTTCCAACAATTATTATTAGTAGTAAAACTGGAAAGAATCATTAGGAGCAAATGATGATACTTCACTTGTCACAATTTATGGCTATGCATCCATAATAGTATCAAAATAATATATTAGGATATGTACAGCACTTGGTAGAGAAAGCTTGATGGGTGGGCTCATAAATTCTTCTAGCACCAAATTTGTGTTGGTGCTCGAGAGAGAACAAGTTACACACTGATGTTTATGGTTTATTGATGAGGTGGGTCTGGTCAGGCTTAATTAAGGGACAATAGGTAAGTCGTTAGGTTTAACTGATGGTCACTATTCTTGGGATAAATATATTCCTTTATAAATCAGAAATACATAAGGAGACGTTATTTTATTTATGAATATATATTATATTATTATCGGGATATCTATTTGTTTTAGTTTGTTCCCTGTACCTCAATCAAGTTTAATAATAACACATTCCAAAGACCTCTCTTCGAGATAAATATGTACATTTTTCGGTTGAAACATTTCCTGGCAGAATGCCAGTGTAGTGTACTATTCTTCCCCATACAATTGTGACAGGTTAAAGCAGCTCATATGCCTATCATTTGAACCAAAATCCGTTAAATCACGACTGTATTTCGATATATTTTTACTTAATGTTATTGTATTAGGTTAGGTTGGTTAGGTTAAGCTAATCACCTAATGTTTTGTTCGCCACTCTCCTAGCGGCACCGAGGAGCGCGTCGCCCCTCGTTATGGGTGGTGATTTGGTGCAGCAGACTGTTCGAAGGGGCAGCACGCTCCCCTGCGAAGATGGGCTCGTCTGGTACTTTTTGCAGTTCGACATCGAGGGCTCTCTTGAAATTGTCTAACGAGACGCCCCTCATGTCTCTTACTCGCCGTGGGAGTTTGTTGAAGAGACGTGGTCCTCTGTGTGATAACCAACCTTCTCGCAGAGAGCCAATAGCACCCCGATTTTTCATCCGGGGGATATCGCATTCGCAGCCTCTCCTATCACTGAATGTCATGACTATCAGGGTATGTAGGTTTGGTACTAAACCCTCTGCGATTTTCCATGTGTATATTATTAGGTAACGTTCTCTTCTACGCTCCAACGAGTACCATTTTCAGCGATCTTAAATGCTCCCAATAGTGTAGATGTTTTACCGAGTTTATATGCAAAGTGAAATTCCTTTGTACACTCTTTAGATCATTTATTGCGCCTGCTTTGTATGGGGATGTTAATACGTTACAGTATTCAAGCCGCGGTAGCACTAGAGATTTGAAGAGCGTTATCATAGGCAATTCACCGCATATTATATTTTAAAAGTACGCAGAATCCAACCCGTTACCCGTTTCGCAGCAGCGACTTTGACCTGGTTATTTTTTTGAATTCCATATTTTCAGACATTAACACCGCAAGGTCCTTCACACTGTCTTTACTTTCTATCATGTGGTTGGATTCTGTTATGTAGTTTGTATTCTCTTTTACAACATTATTATCTCCGTATCGTATTAATTGGAATTTGTCTTCATTGAATTGCATGTTGTTTTCCCTAGTCCACTGGCACACTACAATTATGTCTTCCTGCAGCCGGCTCGTGTCCTGTGTGTTTACTATCATTAGTTAAGTTAGTAAATGCAATAACATTAAGTAAAAATCCACCGAAATAGAATCGTGGTTAGAGGTAATGTCAAGGTATAGCGACTGCGGCCATGGCGCCCCGGGAGCCATTTCCTTCTCTAAGTAGACTCTATTTTTAACCTACCAAATTATTGCTATTTATAGTTATTTTCTGCATTAGTATTATTATAAGTAGTGGTAGGTTAGGCTCGCTAACGATATATCGAAATACAGTCGTGATTTAACTGATTTTGGTTCAAATTATAGGCATATGGGCTGTTTTAACCTGTCACAATTGCACGGGGAAGAATAGTACGTCACACTGGTTCTTCCTAAATTTCAGGGTCGCTATCGCTCGCCAGGACCCAATCGACACCTAAATGGCACGAACAGTATTAATATTGACATAAATGGGCGAAAGTCTTAACATTTGAAAACTAATGGGGCTTAACATGAAGGAGAAGGGGATAGACAAAATACAATACTTCCCCTTAACCCCTTCAGAGTACGATTTTGCGTTCCTTCATGATATTCTGTCTATTATTAGACAATTTTAATAAGTTTAGAAAGAGGCTTATAAGAGTGTCAAGGAAAATAAGTTTTAGCTTACCTATATTTTACTAGAATTCCTTCGTAAAATGAATAAAATCGTTTAATGATAGCCATAGTATAATGGATAAACTAGTCACCGATCGTTAAGGGGTTAAATGTTGCTATACATCGGCCGTTTTTACGTCCTTCCAGTTGGTTCATGGCATATCGGATTCAATAATAACTACAATATAGCAATTGTGCCAATTTTGTGTGTATAGTAACGATATGTGTTCCTTCTTTTGTAATACAGATGCATATTCGAATTATCTAATATATTGTATAGAGTATATAATTTTTTCTCCTCACATGTATAACCATATTTAGCATCATGAAATAAGAGTCCCTCACGGTGGGGTGTCCAGCCAATCAGCCTGATGATAAGATCAGTGTCAGCTACAGACCATATACAATCTCCTGCACCACCTCAGTAACAACGCTACATATACAGTACAGTTGGGTTATCTCCAGTGTAAAGAGGCTCCAGTCCTGACGTTATTCTTGACTTACAGTGTGCTGGCTTAATAATTCAATAGGGTTGATAGCCTCTGAAGTCCTATTTTAACTAACTAGTGTTACAAGGGGCTGGGGTTCTCAAAAAGGGGCACCAGTCCTAACGTTATTCTTGAATTGCAGTATGCTGGCTAAATAATCCAATGGGGTTGATAGCCTGTGAAGTCCTATTATAACTAACTAACTTCAGTGTTATAAGGGATTGAAGTTCTTGTAAAGGGGCACCAGTCCTGACATTATTCTTGACTTACAGTTTGCTGGCTTACTAATCCAGAAGGGTTGATAGCCTCTGAAGTCCTATTTTAGCTAACTAACTCACTTCAGTGTTACTTGTCAGATCTAATATAATGGTTTCATGAACCCTGATTACAGTTTATATACTGTATACCTTGACCATCTGATAACACCCTACTAACTACTGTCTGAGAGTACTGTATACTGTATATGTGTCTGCAAGTGTGATGCGCTTTTTAGTACCTTACTAACAGGAATGTACATTATCTTAATGTTCATCAATATTAACATAGAAAGCTCTCTTTCTACCATACTTACGAATTTAGTAAACCCACATAAATAAACACACAATTTACAATGGGCCTCAGGGTTTTTATACACAATCTCTGTCCGGATTACCAAATGTAAATATTCACTGTTCAGGACTTAATATAATTGTGGATGGTTCTTATGTGTCTAAAATCTTGAATAGAATTGCTTTATTTCCATATTCAAATTTGTTCTCAAGCTATATGCCAGAGTTTACATAGCACTACTGTACATATAACATCATTAATGTTTGCATAACATAAAATCGTGCATTGTATACTCGTTCCTTTAAAAATATTGGGCTAGCCATAACCATTTTTGGAAAGAAAATATACCCGCAACGAAAATATATTGTACCGAATATTCTTCCACTTCATTTGCTTCTGATGAACACGGGAAGGAAGAAAGGAAGAGGCAAGTGCAAAAATTGAGAAAGAAGGAAGTATAGAAGGTGAAAAATGGTAGGCAGTGTGGAAGGTGAACTTATGCATAATCTGGGTAAAATATGCGTAAATTTCGAGATAGAAGAGGAGATACACTAATACTGTATAAGAAATGAGTATTATAAAGGTACGGGGGAAATAAACTGCTTTTCAAACCCCATTTGTAGTGTATGAATATAGCATCTTCCGCCATACGACAGGACTTGCTAGGTCAATCTTGCTATCAATCTTTCCTTCATCCTATGACTTAAACTGCTTTAAATTTCGTGTGCTCAGGCATTTTGACCACAACATCCCATGAATTTGGCTCTCTGTCACTTTTGTTTTACTCTGGGGGAGACACTCGTTACAGGCATCCTGCCTGTTGTCTCCTTCAGACACATAGGAACAAAAACAAATCTACTTTATCCCCATCAACTGCCATAGTGAAGAAACATGGGTACAAGCTACAAGATAATTTTTAAGGGAGCCCACCTCGCTATTTTTCTCTTTCTCTCCCTCTCTTTTTGGGTTGTATCCATTCGGCCCCATTCAGCCTACTGTTTTAAGAAGTTTACCCCCAACCAGGTGTCAATATTTTCCTGGCGATCCAGCATATATACAGTACAGTATATTTTTGTTTTGACAGCAAGCTAAATTTGTACATTTGTCGATAGAAACAAATATCCGGCGAAGCCGGATTTCTCCATGCAATACTGGCTCGCTGTCGCTCGCCAGGAAGAAATCGACACCTGGATGGGGATAAACGTTTTAAAACAGTTGGCTGAATGGGGCCGAATGGATACAAGCCAGGGAAAGAGAGAAATTAGACGATTATATTAGGATTAGGAGGAATCTGTGAGAGTTAGAAGGTTAATTGAGATAAGCTTTACCCTTATAATGCCAACAGATATTTCCTATACTGCATAAAATCGTCTATTGTCAACCATAAATAATGTCAAAATGCGTCATATTCCTCAAGGGGTTAATGTTGTACTATAATATTTGTTGCGTCACCAGACGAGGGAAGATGTGGAGAGGTGGCCGTACAGTAATAACTAGTTAAGGGGAGAGTTTTAGTTTGATACCAACACCTCCATCAAGCTTAAAGAAAATACCCCAAAGACCCCCCTTCAAGATAAGTATTTATTTTTTTTCAGTAGAAAAATGCCCTGGCCGAAGGCTGATTCCTCCTAAATAATGGACTCCTTAATGACACGAAAGGTCTTAAAAATGACATAAATGGGGTGAAATGTCTTAAAATCGCTAAAATAATAGAGCAAACATCTCATACTATAAACAAATTAATGGGGCTAAGCGTGATCGAGAAGGGGTCCAGGATAAAACCCTTAAGTGAAAATCTCCCCTTAAACTGTGTAATTAGTATAACAATATCAGTAAAATAGAGTTAGAAATGTAACGTCTTATCATGTAGTAATGGGAAAATATTATATGTATATAACTCATTCAGAATCTGAGGACACGTTTTTAATAAAGTTCTAACTATTATTAAACATTAGTATGCATCTTATGAGGTACACTCGACCAAAACAAAATCTTTACACTAACGCTTTAAACATTCTGGAAGTGGGTCGAAATCTTATGATAATACATCACAGACGTATGTTTCACCCGATTCATTCCGTTCACACTAGATTATTTACAGATAACCAGTGTAAAGATTGTTTTTTGGTGGAGTGTACAGTCGAGGTTTATATGTGTTGTCAGATATTTTACAAAGTTTCGGACACTGACTAATACTCTGAGGGATAAGCACTTTTCCCAGTAACTATAAAGATACCAATATCACTTTTTGGGCGAAGACCACTGGAATCTATGACAACACTTAATACCCCTGATTGTACCTCGAGCGTTCAAAAGGGCCTCAATAATCTCCCTCACTCACAGATCTGTCCAAAACTTAATAAAATCGTCTAAGCATAGCCAAATTAAAATATATGTCACCGTCATCGAATCCTGAGAGGGATAATGGATTGTAGATTATTTAATTTATTGTTTAATATTTGTATCCAATTACCTAAAAGCATTTTCTCTACATTCACACGACATAGAGAAGCAATTTTCCATCTTATAACGCAGATGACTCATATATGTTATTACTAGCTGTCCGCCAGTGAAGAATTCTATAACTTTTTTGTTTTATTTGTCGCATTTTTACAAAGCATCTCGTTTACACTGAAGTTGTTGATAATGCCAATCAAATGATTGGCTTCATTGGGAGATCTATAGGAAATATATCCAAAAACGTAATATGAACTTATATAATTCATTGGTTCGTCTGCATTTGGAATATTGTGTCCAGTTTTAGTCACCATACTATAATGACACTGAAAAACTAGAGCGAGTACAACGGAGAGTAACTAAAATCATACCCCGATTAATTTAAGTAACAAACTATAATGAGGAACGACTAAAAGAGGTAAGCCTTGACAAACCACAGAGTAAGAGGGGACGCAATCAAAATGTCTAAAATTATCAAAAGCCATGACAACATGAACGCAAGTAAATACCTTACAATAGATAACTCGAATTACACAGAAAGTAATGGTTACAACAATTGTCGGAAAAGCGTTTCATGCACGTGAAGCGAAGCACTACTTCTTCAACAGAGTAGTCAACTTATGGAACAAATTGCCTAGGAATGTTGTAGAGTGCCATATAGTACAACCTGTTCAATAGCGCATAGATACATATCTTGCCATGAATCTCCTACTGACTGTGTTTGTGCCCAAGTAATGAGACTAATAACACATACAACAAAGCCACTCCAACAGTTCCTCTCTCTCCAACACCCCTTCTCCCCTCTCTACACTCTTCAGAAAACTATGAAAGTAGAAATTAGCAACGAGGTGCCGTTGTAAAGGCTTATTATTCCTCAATACATTTACCTGACCTGTGACCGTATCATTATCGTTCGTAGTACTATCATTTTGTGTTCTGGTCCAGTGTTTCTGCAGCCGAAGCCCTCCAGTTGATTGATGTGGCAATATTTGTTTATTATTTTGATCTAACGAGTAGCCTAGTAAGGACCATTAGGTCTATAGTTGCTCGTCTTCCTTTGTATTCCTTTGAAACGTCTAACTAAATTTGGTACTACAGTATACAGTACACATGCCGGATGTCTACAGTACTGTATGTTGTGAATACTAATACTTCAGATATTCATTACAAGTTTTAAATGTTTCATTTGTTGTCACCAATGATACACTTCAGCGAACACAATTGATATTCGTGGATGATGATTCGGATAAAATCTGGTTGGTGTATGAGAATAACAAATGTGTTTATTATATTGACTGATACAGATGGCTGGAGGGAGAGATGGGCTGGTTGATGACCCGGTAAATTAGGATTTATGTATACCGTTAATGACCTGGGAAATTGCACGCTCTCTCTTTGTTTTTACTAACGTCCATCGTGCTCTATGCTTACAGTTGTATATAAAAAGGAATGTGATAGAGCCTTGTATAGATTATTAAAGAGATGACATTCGTCCTACTTATGGCTCTTCCCATTAAATATTCTACATGTTGTTAAACTGGTCACGTTCATTATTTCCTCTCTCTACATTTAAACAAAGGAATATAACAGAATGCGAACAACAACAGACAAACTAGTCCTAACGAGGTTGTTCAATTATTAAGCAAATGGAAATGAAGCACATGCACCGGTATGTGCACTACCTTGTGCTTACTTAGCTAAGACAATTAAGTAGGTGAGGGTTAGTTTGCATACATTTGTCTTAGAGTGCTTTGAAGGTCATTACAATCTCACAATTTACTACGTCACATGGAATCTTATTCCAGACGTTCATGATGTGATTGAATACAAATGTTTGCCATGACTTGATAATGTCTAAATAGCATATTTGCATTTTAAAATGTGGGCACTATCTACTATGAAGGATATATGTAAAGAGAAGTGTGTAGACCCATATTATACTTACGCTGGGTTTCCTAGGCCCGAGTGTCGTATATCAGTTGGGGACTTATAAATACTTCAATCCAACAATGTTTTCACAATCCCTCAGATATTCTTCGACAAATTAGTTTTTTTGTATAGTTATTACGATATATATACCGTATATATATATATATATATATATATATATATATATATATATTGAAATTGAGACGTTGCTCTGATGACATTTCAGCCGAAGACAGATATCCCAAATGGAGCCAGAAGCAATAACGTCCGACTTCAGTTGGTTTGAGCGAAGATCCTCTAAAAGCCAAACATCACACAACTGAGCTGTCCAATCTCAGACCCTGTATCCCAGGTGTCACCAACACAATATCACACTCGGAAGAGTATCTATAAATTTGAAAACAAAAAATACAAATAAAAAATGAAATAAACAAAATACAATTATTTATCGCAGCCCATCACACAATATAATAAGTGCTGTTCAACTGGCAGAATATGTTTGTTTCTCGATGTATTTAGTATAATCAATTACGCTTTTGTAACAAAATATTTAATTATAACTTTATTTTTGTAAGCTAATATACATACATACATACATACACAAATTTAATGACCGAGTGTTCCACACGAAGTGTAGTTCTGGTCTTATGTCCCAATGACGGCGTTCCAGGCAACCCTGTTCAGAGCTGCCTCACTTGGCAGGTTTGTTATTTAAGATCAGACCGCAAGGTCTGATTCCACGTCTTTCTTGGTCTGCCCTTTGATGCAGCTCCCTCCACGTTCATGGACTTATCACCCAACTTTGTTCATCCATCCTCTCCACATGTCCAAACCATCCAAGCCTGCTAGTTTTTATCTCCTCACTTATACTCTTGATACCTAGCCTTCTCCTTAACTCTTCACTTGATATCCTATCTTACAGTTTGGCACCACACATCCATCTCACTATTCTTATCTCATTGGTTCCATTCTGTTGACATAATTCGCTTTGACAGGCCACGTTTCTGAAGCTTATGTCATTGCGCTTCTAATGCATTAAGTGTACACCTTTCCCTTCAAGAAGAGAGAGAGTCTGGTCATGGTAAGTAGTGGTAACAGTTCTCCAAACTTCCCCAGCTGCATCTTATTCTGGCGATAGTGGCAACCTCAGCTCCACCAAGGGCAGAGATGGTATCTCCCAAGTAGAAAAACAAGTCCACCATTACCAAAGTTAACACTCTCGAGCCTACCTTTGAACACAAGCTCACCTTTGCATACTATGCTATGCATAAACAATTCTTAATTTCGGACTTCTTCCTCGGTAGAGGCCCCTTTATTCTAGTACAGCGCTTCTTCCTGTGATGTAACCTGCAGCGGCAGAGGCGACACTGTATTGAGTTTGCACCCGCCCTTTTTCGTCATACTGCGCATGGGTATGCACCACTTTGTTCTACCTTTACAAGCCTTAATCTACTATGTAAAACCTTGGATTTATTTATATTTCACTCTTAATCCCTCACTTGCCATGTCCTCTCTCCATCTTCTGAACTTGGTCTTGGCATCCCGCACATTATTTGAGATAAGTACTAGGTCATCGGCGAAAAGCAGTTCCCAGGGGAGCCCAGCTCTGAAATCACAATTTTTTTTTTTTTTTTTCTATGTGAGTGATGGAGACAAAAAAGCAGAACTGCCTGTATCGAATGCCTCCCCCAGAGTTGAAAAAGTGACAGGGCCAAAATCAAGGAACGTTCGAGCCAAAATGCCTGGACACACGGAGTTTGAAATAATTTAAGTCATAGGAAGAGGGCAAGACTGATTCTGGGAGAGAACTCCAGAACTCAGCAGTTGAATAGAAGACAGACTGAGAATAACATTTCACTCTTGGGTTGGAGAGTAGCACAGAGTAGGGGTGGGATTGTCTTGCAAGATGGGTACTACGTACCCTATGTAGAGGAGGTGGTATACACTGGGAAAGCTCTGAGGAACATTGATTATTGTAGTAGCGATAGAATAGCGAGAGAGATGCAACATTGCAGCGAAAAAAGAGAGAGATTGCAGAGAGTTGGTGAGTGGACGGGAGTTAATGATGCGGAAGACTTTCCTTTCTACTTTGCCTAGGAGTGTGATTTGAGAGGATCCTCCCCACACATGTGAAAAATACTCAATACAAGGACGCACAATGCTCCTGTACAGAGCAAGAAGCTGTGCAGGGGTAAAGAACCCCTTGAGGTGGTTAAGCACACATAGCTTCTGGGAGGCTGCCTTGGTAAGACTGGTAATATGGTCCTTCTAAGTGAGAGCAGAATAAAAAGAGACACTGAGAATATTGAGAGAAGATGAAGGACATATTTTTGTATTGTTGAAGTGTAAGGGATAGTCCTCTGGGAGTTCCGGAGATGAAAACATTGGGTTTTGGAAGCATTAAAGGCAACAAGGTTTTCCCTGTCCCAATTGAAAATAGTAGTTAGATCAGAAGATAAGTGTTGTATTGCTTCATTACGTTTGTTTTTGAGGGATTGTTGGCTGGGGAGTTCAGGAAAACTAATTGAGTAGTGTAAGGTAGAGTCGTCTGCGTATGAATGGATGGGACTGGAGGTACAGTTGAGAAGATCATTTATGAAAATTAGAAGGAGAATGGGAGATAGGACAGAGCCCTGAGAAACACCGGAGTTGATAGAATGAGGAAGATAGCGATGGCCGTCCACAACCTCAGCTATGGAACGGCCGGAAAGGAAATTAGAGACAAAGTCAAAATCTAAGGTTTTTATTAGCCAAAAGCAGATTACATATACAATTTATATAAGATACTATATTACATGGCTGAGCCCATTAAATTAAGTCATATTTGACGGGCTCCAAGGAAGCATTAATCAATGTATAGAGTTATATACATGGCTAAAATAATATGTTACATATTAAGTTAATAAGAGAATAAATATTGTTTATTAATGATGATTTATCAGATCATAAATAACCAAGTAGTAGTTTCTTAGTCTTCATTTTAAAAGTAATCCTGTTAGTCGCTGTTTTGATATCCTCAGGTAATGTATTCCAGTTAATATATCCCGAGTATGAGATGAACCTTTTGTCCAATTCCATTAAATTTTAGGTTTAGGTGGTCTTAATAACAACCTATTTCTGGTGTCTCGGTTGTGAATGTCTGATGCAGCTTCAAAGGTTATTACAGAGTTACTATTGAGTTGGTCATACACAAATTTTACAGACTCTATTTTGTAAATATAACTTATTTTAGGAATACCAACAAAATTTAAAGAGAGGATTAGTATGGTCACGGTAATTCGCATTCGATACTAGTCTTATTATTTGTTTCTGAATTAATAGGCTACTATCGGTTTTATAATAAACATTTGCGCACATCCCCAGGTTACATTTGCAATATTGAAGATATGGATATAAGAGACTGTAGTATAATATTACAAGTGCTTCTTTCGTTAAGTTAGGTTTTCTTTTATTAATTATCCCAATAAATTTAGAAAGCTTATCGTGAACATAGTGTACTTGGGGTTTCCAGTTTAGATTATTGTCACTGTATACACCCACAATGTTTTTTTTTAATACTCTTTCAATAATGAATTTACCTATCGTTATGTTCACCATATTGTGACATATGGAGGGATAGAAACCGAAGGAGGGTAGTTTAGAAATTAAAGATATGTGCCCGACTATAACGAAGGCCTTCGATATGTCTAGTGCAATAAAAAAGGTCTCACCGAAGTCCCGAAAAGAGGATGACCAAGAGTTGTAAGATATGAAAGAAGATCACCATTAGAGCGACCCTTAAGGATGCCATACTGGCGATCTGAGAGTAGATTATGAGAAGAGAAATGCTTGAGAAATTTGGAAGCAAGAATATTCTAAAAAAACTTTAGAGATACAAGAGATGAGAGCACTTGGACGATAGTTGGAGGGTTGAGAGCGGTCACCCTTCTTAGGGATAGGTTGAATGAGAGCAAATTCCAACAAGAAGGGAAGACGTTAGAGGAGCAACAGAGACAAAAGAGTTTGCCTAGACAGGGAGTCAGCACGGAAACACAGTCTTTTAGTACAACAGGAAGAACACCGTCCAGACCGTATGCCTTCTTAGTATTAAGCCCAGAGAGGGTAGAAAATACATCTTTAGAAGAGATTAAGGTACTAGGCATAAGTTGGAGAGAGGAAGGTGGAGAGGGAGAAATAGCACCGGAATCATCCAAGTTGGAGTTTCTAGCAAAAGTTTAAGCGAAGAGCTCAGCTTTGTCAGAGGAAGAAGTGAAGGTTGTGCCATCAGAATGGAAAAGGGGAGGGAAAGACGAGGAGGACAAATTGTTGGAGAGGTTTTTGGCTAGCTTGGGAAGAGCTAGAGTTGGATAGGTCAGTGCATTTATTATTGATGAAAGAGTGTTTTTGGAAGTCGAAGAACAGATTTGGCTTGATTCCGGACAGAAACATAGGAAGAATGAGATTCTTGACTTTTTTTTTTTTTTTTTTTTTTTTTTTTTTTTTTTTTTTTTTTTTTTACTTCCTCTCGGGCATAGGCTGAGAGCCTTAACATTCACCGCTTTACAATGAACAGTGAAGCCCGTGAGGTCTTGTTCCAGTCTAGGGAGTGAGACATGTGAAGCACGTAGAGCACAACGAGCACCTGCCATCTTGCCTTCACATGAGGCACGGTGCTCACTCATGGCCCGAAACGACCCCATCTCTGAAGCCACCTCGTTCCCGTGCTTCACTGTCTCACCCCCTACACTCGGACTCTCACACTTACACACACACAACGCCACCTGTTGAGCAGATCTCACCAGGCATTGCACCCCTATAGCATATTTTGAATATGGGAATATTCATACAGTGCTATTTAATCAGGGAACAATGAGGGTATTTTATTAACGTTTCGGTGGGCTTGTGGTAATGCACTGATACCAGGTACAGCACAAATTCCATCCCAATAATATCTTCCCATTGATACATCGGGATTTGAACCCGGGACCTTTGGATTACCAGGCCAGTGGCAAGACCACTCCACCACACCTCCCCTCGTTGGTACCTCGTTGGTCCCCTCGTTGGTAAGGCGTTGGTACCGTTTGAATGCTTCCTCCTTGTTGCGGACAGCAGTAGAACAAGCGTGACTAAGCCAAGCTTTTTCTTTCATTAGACTAGGAGAAAGAAAATGGGATGTATGCTTCCATGCCCGAGAGGATTACCTTGGTAATGCGTTCAGCATTCTCCGAGGATCCCCGAGCACGGAAGGAAAAGTCATTCCATGGGAAATCAAAGAAGTACTGCCGAAGAGCCTCCCAGTCGGTGGTACCAAAGTGCCACTAGCGCCACCGGTTGGGAGGATCGGGTGGCCGTACTGGAGAGATAGGACAGGAGATAAATATTAGTTTATGGTCGGAGGAGCCTAAAGGAGAGAAAGATTTACAGTATAAGCCGAAGGGTTGGAGGGTAGAAATAAGTCAAGATAGTTGGGCCGATCTACGAAGCGATCCGGGATATGGGAGGGTTGCTGGACTAACTGCTCTAGGTCGTTTAAGATAGAAAAGATGTAGGCTTGTTCACCAGGTTAGTCAGTGGAAACAGAGGAGAGCCATTGGTGGTGGTGAACATTGAAATCTCCTAAGATGGAGATTTCTGCAAAAGGAGAGATGGATAGATAGTCAAAGAATTTAAGATAGACAGTAGAATTAGGGGAGAGATAGACAGCGCAGGAATATTTAGTATGAGAGTGACAAGATAGATTTAGCCAGAGAGTTGAGAATTCAGAAGAAGTTGGGAACACGAGAGAAAGCAAGATTGTTGCGTACATAGACACAACATCCACCTTTGGCTCGAAACAGAGGATAGAGATAGTAGGAGGATACAGAGAAGGGTTTGCTGTTAGTGCTTCCAGAACAATAACAAAGAGTAGAGAGCTCCACATAGAGCCCTGGTGGATTCCGACGCAAAGTGTGAACTCCTCCCTCCGTATACCTTCCACCCTCATGCCGTTCGTGAGTCCTCGTGCATCTTCATTATCACACTCAACATCCACTCCTCTACCTCAAGTTTGTCATAGCCCGCTGCACAAATTCTCTGGGCACCCTACAAAGGCCTTCTCGAGGTCTACAAACACAAGATACCAAACAGAAAATTAGAAAACATTATATATACTGTATATATATTAAATATATAAAATGTTGTATGATTTCTAATTATAATGAAGGCTATTCTAAATATTAGTGTAATAACAGAATATTTATATCATATTTACGAAGTTCGCTAAGTAGCAAACCTACAGTATGTTTTGTTCTCTTTTGCTTGCTTAAGCTATATAGTTTCAGAGCTATCTATCTATCTATTTTTGCCGGGTGCCGTGATCCCCGAAGGGGTGGCCACAAACGAAACGCCCCTATGCACCTCTGTCCCCAGTCAGTAGACATCCCTCCTCCCATCCATCACCGCTTTCATGGAAATACTTCTTAACTCCATCCTTCCACCTCTCACCCAGTCTACCTCTCCCTCTCTGTCCTTCCACCTCACTCTCGGACACTCTCTTAGTCATTATCTCACTTCCCATACGTTCCACATGGCAGAACTATCTCAAGGTGTTCCTTTTCACACTTTCCAGCACATCTACTGTACATCCACACCACACCTCTCTCGTACTTCCTAATTTGTCTGTCTATCCCTCCATGTAACTCCGCACTCACATTTCAAGTAACTCCTTTCCACCCCTCTCACTCTTGGTTTGCGTGTCTTCACCAATGTCCATGCTTCGTTCCAGTAAGTCAATGTCGGGATTACCACACTTTCAAGCAAGGATATCTTTACTTCCATGATGACCACCCTATTTTTGTTACTGCTTTCAGCGTTCCTACACCCTCATCCCCTGTTGCACCCTCTCCCACACTTCTTCATCCATACTCCATACATCAAAGCTGTTCGCTATTATATTCCAAATAATACACAAACAAAACATTGTATTCAGTGCCCAGTAGGGTGGCCCAAAAACGAAAAGTTTAAATTGTCATTCTCCACAAGGCTGATCCTGTTCCATATCACAACGGGAGTTTGCATGCAGAAAATTATAATTATTCTACTGTATTTAGAGGTACCAACTATATGTAAATTTTTCGATTTTTAAATAAAATATAAATATGTTTTACTTAATTGATTCTTGGTTGTTGCCATTATATATACCAATAACTGTAAACAATGAAGAATTGTGTGTTGATTGTAATAAATATAACATAATAAGGCAGAAACAAATCTTTGAATTGTAATACATAAGTTGTTGGGACCTCTAAACATGCTCCTATCTCTCCAACTGTTTGCATGTAGGGTCTTGTAGTCATATGTAACCAAACCAGCCTTGTGGAGCAGCATATTATTAGAACAAAATTATAGCCCTGTGTTTTTGGGCCACCCTACTGCCCAGTGCTGTATCAATTTTCTTTTGTTAAGTATGTGTATATGAAGATACAAATGTTGATGCAATTTTTCTTTAGAAAAATGCATGTTCTCTATTGAATGTTCACTAACCCTCTATTATGATTTTTAGTCTCATAAAAAAGTTTACAGATAGATGGAGCATAAAATCGAAGAAGACGCAATGTCAAATTAGAATCCTCTTGAGATGAGAAGTATACAGCTTGATGAGGATGGATCTTGTCTGTAGTGGACAACGTTTCGCTTTACAAACTATATAAAAGTCATTGACACAATTATAGAAAACTTACTTTCATAACTAACTGTGGAGATAGAAGGGTTGGCATGAGTTTGTATGTGTGTGTGTGTGTGCATTTATTTAAATATGTCTACTATTAATGCACACACACAACACAAGATTTGCTAATATCTGTAATTTTCTTTCACTTATCCGCACATAAAGACAAGAATCCGCATTTAAGTTATACATTTACTGATTATTTTAAGGAATATTTCAACTCTTTCACTGCAGCGATATCCTGGTAAGTTTGGTATTACCGACTGACTTTGGTAGCACCGAACCGCACTGCTTGTTGTCAGACATAAAATAAGCTTCTAGCCTTCACTCCCATTGCAATATCCAGTATGTTACAGGCCTCCGTAGTGAGAGGGTATGTGTGTACAAACAAGAGGAGTTTGGGAAGCTGAAAATCGAACAAAAAAAGGTCAACTTCCACTTATATTGTGACAGCAACATACCAGGTCCTCATGTGAGATTTATTTCATATAACAGGCCATGACCCATACTGTCTTCTAAACACAAACCTTGATAAGCTAACTGAAGTGCCTATGATATGAATGCTAGTACACAATGTTAGGTCTTTAACTGTGAAAGCAATAATTATACAAGAACTATATTCTTCAATACAGAATACAAGACAAACCCAATAATTCAATAATCATACATGGGATAATATCATACAATTATATATATGTGTATATATATATATATATATATATATATATATATATATATATATATAAAGTATATACAGAGCGATCCTTAAATAATTGCCCATTGGGATTCCAATGTAGGCTATTTCGTTATGGTGATAGAAGCAGTGATGATGATAGTAGTAGTGATTATGGTAATATCTCTTATAATAAAATACATGGGAAATTCCTATGGACAATTATATAAGGATCGCTCTGTATATACTGTATTTATATATAATTATATATTAACTATTCAACAATCAACAATTCAACAATCTGTAGGTAGTAGGGGTAGGCAGCCCCGCCCAGGGAAGTACTACCGCCAAGGTTTCGGGAGACTCAGGGAATAGCCTGAATTCCATTTTCTCTCCCAGGCCTTGGTAGCTGGATACATATCTTTCTGCCTCACACATCAGGGGTATCAGGAAAACCCTCTTTATATAACATACACATCCAACTTCACGACATTGCCCTACATTGCTATCCTCTATCCATAAAACACTACTCTTCCCACTACATGTAACACCATACACCTTACCCAATAAATATGGCAGCACAATTGTTAAGAGCAAACCTGGTGGTCCCTCGGATATCCACTCCCGGCAGGGTTGGGTCATTGACACAGGGCCCTCCCGGTCGTCATCATGCGACTGTGTCAAGAGCATTGCAACGTCCCAAAGCTGCTCGTCGGTGCAGCTTTTTCTTTAGCAATATAAGGGGACTTCACTCTAACATCAATTCTGTACACCAATTTCTTCAAGCAGAATCCCCTACTCTCCTTTTTTTGACAGAGACTCAAGTAACATCCACATCTGACACGTCTAGATTTAATTTTCCAGGTTATCAACTGCTCCAAAATTTCAGACCTAAAGGAGGTGTATGTTGCTTCGCAAAATCTGAAATTGCCCTGGAGGAGGTTACTAGTTTCAATTGTCCCTATTTTGATTATTCTATATACAAATTAATTTCTGCTGGTAAATTTAAATACCTATGTTGCATCTACCGTTCCCCAAATACTCCTCCAGAGCAAAGTCGTTTTGATTCTCTGTCCTCACAACTCAGTGTCCTCAACTTAAATGCTTCTTCTGAAATCACTGTGTTGGGTGATTTTAATGTCCATAATGTTGAATGGCTCACTCATTCAGCCAGGACTGATGATGCTGGTCTTGAATGTGAGCTATTTGCAGACTCATATAATCTCACTCAACTAGTCAACCAACCCACCCGTGTACCAGATAATCCTAATCATAATTCCCACCTACTGGATTAATTTTTAACAACCAATTCAGAAAATTATGATGTTACAGTGAGGTCCCCGCTTGGATCTTCTGATCACTGTCTGATACAGGCCACCTGTCTATCACCTACCACACCTTCCCACTCTGAACCTGTTTTGGTGACTAAATGGCATTACGATAGGGCAGACTGGGAGGGTCTTCAGGGTTTCTTTATTGATATTCCCTGGACCTCTTTCATTTCTAATGATGCACACTCCACCTTGAGCCACATACAAGATTTTGTAAAAATTGGAATGGAAACTTTTATTCCTCATCAAAAGTACATTAAAAGATCTAATTCACCTAAATGGTTTGACCATAATTGTGCTAGAGTAACTGTACAAAAAGCAATAGCCTACAATGTATACACAAGATCAAAAACACATGAAGCCTTTAATTACTTTAGAAACATCAGAAATCATGCCAAAACTGTATTAAACCTAACTAAATCAAACTTTCTCCACAAGCAGGCAAATAAACTTCTAAATAATCCAAATGATAACAAAATATTTTGGTCTACTCTTAACTCATTTAAATCCAACGTCACTACTGCTTCATCCATTCCACCATTAAAATCTCCGACTGGCAATCTTGTAAGTGACCCACGAGGTAAAGCTAACCTTCTTGCGGATATTTTCTCCACCAACTCAACCTTAGATGAAATAAATCAAGATGTCCCTGTACTTAATTTTAATTCGCCTGAAATTCCCTCACTTAAGATCCACACCAGACATGTCAAAACTATTTTGCAGAATCTCTCGGTAGATAAGGCTCCTGGTCCAGATGAAATTCCTCCAATAGTACTTAAGAATTGCTCCTTGGTGCTCGCTCCTGTATTGGCAAAATGTTCCGTCTGTGTACTCATACCTCATGCTTCCCAGTACCCTGGAAAGAAGCAAACATCCATCTAGTTCCTAAAAAAGGTGCCTCTTCAGATCCATCAAACTACAGACCAATAGCTATAACTTCCACTCTTGGTAAAGTCTTTGAAATTATATTAAATAATCACATAATTAAGCATCTTGAGAATAATAAATGAATCAGTGATAGGCAATATGGTTTTAGACGATGTCGATCAACTGCAGACATGCTTTGCCTTCTTACGCATCAAATCAACCAAGCTACAGACCAACATGGTGAAACACATACAATAGCACTGGATATATCAAAGGCATTTGATAGAGTCTGGCATCAATCCTTATTGTCGAAGATGTCACACTACGGCCTTGCATCATTAGTTCCACTAATTTCTTCTTATCTTCATAACAGAAACATACGTGTAATGGTAGATGGCCTTTATTCTCAATTTCACTCAATAAATGCTGGTGTTCCCCAGGGATCAGTTTTGGCCCCAATTCTGTTCCTCATGCATGTCAATGATCTCATATCTACCACTCATAATCCAATACATTCCTACGCAGATGACTCAACACTCCACAGTTCCTTCACATTTACCAATTCTTTCACCCAACCCGATCTTATAAATTCAAAAATAAACACTGCAATTTCTCTGAACCAGGACCTTTCTAGAATTAATGGATGGGGACAAAATAATCTAGTTTCCTTTAATGCACAGAAAACCAAGTACATTCAATTTTCTAACCGACAGAATCTCACTGACTCCCATATATTTTTTAATGATGTAAATATTCCCACTTCCCCTAGTATTGACATTCTCGGTGTAACATTAACTACTAACTTGAGCTGGACACATTATGTTAGAAGCATTGCTAAGAATGCCTCTAAAAAACTGGGACTCCTGTACAGAGTTCGAGAATTCTTCACTGACGAGCAGTTGGCCGTGATATATAAAAGTCATGTGCGTTCTCAGATGGATTACTGTTCACCTCTGTGGGTTGGAAGTGGAGTGGTTGCATTGAGGCAGTTGGACAAAATGCAAAATAAAGCTATTAGATTAATCAATAACCCTGGAATCACACAGGATCTTCCTACATTATCCATACGAAGAAACGTTGCATCCCTTGCATTATTCTACAGATATTTTTACAGCAATTGTTCCGAGGAACTTGCTTCAATTGTGCCGCCTCTCCACATCTTTCCCCGTAGAACTAGGGCAGCTGAGAGCGCCCATGAATTTACACTTTCTCCTCCACAATGCAGGACTTCTGTTTATCAGAATTAATTTATCCCCAGAGCTACTACTCTTTGGAATTAACTTCCCTCGAATTGCTTTCCACAAACTTACAATCTACAAATGTTTAAATCCAGTTGTTACAAACATTTTATGAATGGAGGATGCCTTTAGGCACATGGACCTTTTTGTTTTATCTGTGTTTTTCCTTCCTCCGTTCATTGTCTCTTAACAAAAAAAAAAAAAAAAAAAATCAAGTACTAGGGATCGGCATACCATGCGACTTCCTTGTAAATCCCTGTGGAAAGTGTGTTGGGTGCTGGTCGTGACCCAGGTGGAGAAGGCCACAAGGGATTAGCGGGTGGCCATCCTATAGCCTCCGGGCAGATGCACAGGCCAGGTGTGCGACTTTTCACAGGACAGTCCAGGTGAGTTTATTGGTCCAAGTAGGATGAGGTCAGTTGGACAGCATCATGCGGTGACCCAACCATGTATGGGGAGAGTTTCGGCAATATTCTTAGACGTCGATGGAAAGAGTTATGGAGCCGTGACGGCTTCCGTCACATGATGGTTCTTGGATTGAGGACTTGTCTGTCAGATTGCTCATTTGATGTGGCCCCACATGCCAGTCTAAAAGAAACTCCTATCAACTCACCAAAGTTTTTTTTTTCCCACGTTCATCAGGGGAGAGCTGCGATGGCCGTAAGATTCGCTGACGGTGCATGAGGGAGGGGGAGGAGGAGGTTCTATTTCCATATTGGGTAGTTGTACTTGTGTGTCCGGGTGGTTTATTATGCCCCAGCCTGAGTGATAGTCTGGTGGTTCTGGTTGAACCAATCACAAGCTGGGGGGGGTTTCAGGATTATGCTTCTCTGATCCTGTAAAAGAGGTGAAGCTCGGGCTGGTTTCCTGTCCCGCGTCGAGGTGCCTCTTCTTCCTGCCCCTTTCTGATCTGGGGCCCTTATTGATCGGATGACTCGTCTGGGTGCTAGGTGGTTGTAGCTGTAGAGACATTAAGGGAGTAGGGTCATTCTCTATATGGCTCAGGTCCAGTTCCCTCGGGTCCACCTTTTTTGCGTAGGCCGCCATGTATTCGTGGAATTTATAGTTCCTGGGAACATAGATCTCGCTCATGACTGAGATCATCTGAGTTTCTGTAGGTTATGAGGATGGGGATGGTAGAGGAGTGGGGAATGTACTCTGGACTGGTCCTACACTAACAGTTCATTTAATTGAGTAATGGTGCATGTAGTATTTCTGCAAACAGCAAGGAAGTCATGGTCGATACTCTCAAGGCCACGAGGGCTATGAATGAATGAAGTAGGCTTTCATAGGCAGAATTCGACCTGAATTTTTTATTTACACTTGTTTGAGTTTGCTCAGTGCTACGAATACCGCTCTAGGGCGACGTATATTGAGTGAAAGGTACTAACAAAACATGCAGAGAAAAGCAAAGGAGCGCATAATAAGATGGTTAATCCATCCTGACCATAAGCATTGGACGGGATAGATACAAATATTCCTTCATTCTTGAATTGCCATGATCTTGATGTACAATATTCATGTATGTACTCTGGAAATGGGTCTACAATGCATGATGGGTTGGACTATTTAACTCATGCCCAATATATTACAATTCAATTATTTATAATGTGTTTTTCAAAGTTTTATGAGGTACTAGCGTAGTTGGTAGAACTGGCTCTCCCAAGATCATGAGCTTGTTTCCCACCTATGAGCAACAACATATATAATTATGTCAATATATAATGTATATTTGTAACCACATTATTTATAGGATATTGACTTCAGAAGTTTACAATATGTGAATATAAATAAATATATATACAATATATACAGTATATCGGTATATATATATTTCTTCTATCACAGAAACTTCAGGAGATCATACATACAACAAACCATTTTAACCCATCGCTGCAGCCGAAGTATGGATATGCCTATAATGTATGTTTGCTGCAGGCGACATACACCGAAGTTTTGGTATTACCGGCTGACTTGGTAATACCGATCCTTTCTGCTTGTTACCAGTTGTTTTCATAATCATCTAACCTTCCCTCCATAGCAACATCAGTGTGCTACAGACAATGCTTGTGAGAGGGTGTGTTCAAGCAATAGGTGTTGTAGAAGGTGAATCAAAGCAAAATAGGTCCACTTCTATTGCACATGTATTTGTGACAGCTTTGTTCCAGATATGAATGTGAGGTTCATATCATGTTACAGGCCATAACTCATACTGTCTTCAAAACACAACATTTGATAAGCTAACAGTTTATATCATTGAGTTGTCGCAAGTGTAAATTTGGGAAAGAGAAAAGAGAGGCAGTGATAATACACATGGTATGGGACCGGGACAGTCCCATATGTATTCCTCTTCAAATTGTGATTTTCCTCACTTTACCTCAAGATATTTCAGAAAATTATTAAATAACTGTATGTTACCATATATTAAATCACTAGCATTTTTCCTGCTCCATTCGATGACTGAGTCAGAAATATTCTATAATCAATATTTGATTTTATAGAAATAAAGCTAAAACCATAGTTTCTTGGTTTTATAGTATGGCTGCTGGACTGAAATATTTATAATCGGTTGTGTTTTTAACATAAAAATTGCTTATTATGCACTTTGTCATACATGTCAAGAAAGAGGAAAGGTGATTATAAAATAATAGAACTTCCGCTTATCAAAATAGATTTATCCCCAGAACTTCTACTCTTTGAAATTCACTTCCTTGGAGTTGCTTTCCACAAATTTACAACCCTCAACAGTTCAAGTCCAATTGTTGCAGACATTTTTGTGAATGAAGAATGCCTAGGCACATGGACCATTTTTGTTTTGACTTTGTTTTTCCTTCCTCGATGTATTATCTCTTAAAACAAATATTAACTTAAAAAACTCAAAACCTCAAATTGTAAATTGAAAAATTCTGTCATTGTGTATTTTGACGTACAATTTCACGGATGATGTCAATGACAATACAGACTTCTTAGGGAAATACTAAACAGTATTCTTAATTGTCTTTCCAATAGTAATATAAAAATATATGTGCTGTCAAAATATTAAATTATTTATGAATATGAAAATATAGATGTTCTCTGCTACATTGATCATCCTTTTCCTCTTGACAATTAATTGATACTATATTTAATGTTTAGTCTTAGGTAATTGCACACTATATTGATGCTGCCGTTCGTACTTGTGTAATATATTGGGTTGAAAGTATTCGGGAGGGTATTACAAGTAGCAGAAGCAGGGCTGAACTAGTACTGGCATCGGCTATGTTACCATAACCTAACCAGCAGTCTTAATGCACCAACACAATTTGCCAATAATTCGTTGCTAGCCATTAGAAACGTCTGGCTAATATATATTTTAACTTCGTAAATTGCACTTTTTCTATAAAATAATTTATGACAGATTCGCATATACAGTATATATATATGTTATATCTTTAACCCGTACAGTACCATGAACGTCCTTTTCATCATATTCTGGCAACTATTAGACGATTTTATACAGCTTAGGAAGGACGGTAGGCAATAATATGGCTTCAAACTATCTCAAACAACCGTTGTAACTACCACAGATCCTTTCTCAGATGCATAATATCGTCTAAACATAGCTAGAATATAATATAGCACGTCGCTGGTGCTTAAAGGGTTAACCAGTTCAATGTGGCAACATCTAATGGGAAGAATACGCTATTGGTTTCTATCTTATTTCACTATAACTCACTCTAGCACCACAAGTATGAGAGCAAACGTAACAAGGATATTCTTATTTAAACATTCAGCTCCCTAAACAAGTCTAGTTCAATCATTCATAGCTCCTATTGCCATGAGGGGTGGGGGGAGGTAATATCTTTGTTGTCAGGAGGGCAGTGGGCCCCTCAACAAGCATATGATTCTCTGTACTTTTGTTTTTATTCCACTCATAACTCCTTGCAATAACTGTAGGTAGCGCCAACGAACTTGACACATTTCTTGACCCCTTAACTTCTCATAACTAAAAATGATTGACAGCAATCAAGCTGACATATCTATCATTAGGGAAGAGCCCACCAGGAAATAGGTGTGGATATTTACAGTCAGTTTGCTCTAAGCCCTTTTGAGTTATGAGAAGTTAAGGGGTCAAGAAAATTGTAAAGGTTGTTGGCACTACCTATAGTTATTGTAACAAATAATGTGTTTGTTAGACAACATGAGTTACTTTCTGTAATATAAAGTGAATCTCACATTCATACTTGGTACATAGCTGTCACAAGTACACCTGGAAGAAGACATGTTCTTGGTTGAATATATCACCCTTGCCACACTTGACAGCACTCTGTTCCTGTATAAAGTCTGGACACCGAGTCAATTGTAGCCGTTGGAATCCCACTTAGCCATAGTAGCTCCCAGAGTGTTTGTTGGTGCACCAAGTCATGTGCCTTCTTGATATCAACATCAACTGCAAACAGGTATTTTTGAAACTCAAGTCAGCGTTCCAAAAGCACCCGTGGAACATGAAATCACTAATCAGGGAGTCCGTTACCCACACACATCACTCCACACATATGCTACATACATCACACAACACCGCACGTATATAAACACATACTGGCTTGATAACTGTTATTATGGTTATCTTCAATTATTTCCTACCTTTATTATTAAACAATGATTTTGTTTTTAAATTAGTGAACTTGAGTGACCTTCAACTACAAAATTCTAAATAGAAAAAATATAACTATCATAATTTTGAAATTAGCAATCTCTTCCTTAGGGTGTTACCTATCAAATGCAACCAAATTCGTTACCATATAACACAAAATTATAGTGTCAAACAAGAGAAAATAAGTTTAAAGCCATATGAAATATATGTTTTGTACGTCTTTACCCATCTGTTCATCTGTTATCTGTTACAAAGATCGCCACGTGTAATTGGCACCGATTAGCATGTCGCCCATCGGTAATTTGTGTAGGGTTTATTCCCCTAGATGGGTTGCCCACCAATGCTATCGTGTCCCATCCACCCGGAAACACCTCTTCCAGATTCCAGGGGGACTGCTAACACCAGAGAAAACTACCGAGCTAGAGTCTGGTAAGGACGAACAAACTACCGAGCCAGAGTCTGGTAGGGACGAACAAACCCAAGAATACCAGAGACAACCCTATCACATGGGGAGCGCCATCACACCATAGGGGAAGAGTGGAGGATGGGACTCACCCGAACTCCTCAGGGGAGCTCAGGGACCCCGACTCATTCAACAGGGGAAAGAGGGTCTAGGTGGCGCCACTCAGGGCCGGAATGTCCAGTGCAGGAAGAGGACTTCCCCCACACCATGAAGGGGACCTAAGCGCACAAGAGGGCCATGGAGCACGAGGAGTTCCAGCAACAAGATTCCTCCGAGCCCCCGCACATTATGCATTTTACCAGAAACTATTGTTGATATCAAAATTCTGAAAATTTAAATCAATCTTCATTCATACAAGTTACTAGAAAACATTTGTGGTAGAGTAGTAAATAATTACTTGTCTTACGCAGAGTGGGCCGAGGACGATAATCCGTAGAAATCTCACCAGTACTCTCACCAGTACTTTCAGTTGATAACAAAGGAACTATCAGTGTTATTGTCAATTACTTGACAATAGCATTGACTTCATTAGGGTGTTAGCTATCCAATACAACTAAATAACAAACAAATATTGTACCAAAGTAAAGAAAATATTAACATCGTAAACTATATAAGTTTTTTGGTGTGTCTATACTTACCGTACATTTTCTCGGTATACATTTTCTCGGTATCTATTAGCTTTTTCAACATTCTGAAAATTACGTTGTAATTCTTATGACAATCCACTTATGAAGGTAACCCTCATGTATAGACTTTACTTGCAAAACTATCATAAGAGGTTGTGAAAGGAAATAACTTACAATTATGGGGAGCGGTTGGAAGCAAAAATATCTCATAAAACCTGCATCAGATTTAGCATCAGACCACAAGAAAAGTATAATGGCTATTATAGTTTTTAAAATTGCATTCTCTTCCATAAATGATTAGCTACAAAATGCACTAAACTATATGTGTTTATGACATACAAATAGGCTATGAAGCTAAATAATTGTAAAGAATTGATTTTTAAAATTGTCCTTTATTTTTGTTTATTTATTTATTAGTATTATTTATTTTGTTTTAGTTTTTACTATGTTCAAGTTCGTTAGACAATGACGCCAATGGCACCACATTTATGTGAATGCAAGACTTTTGGGGGAGAAAAATACGTCCTAAAAATAAGTATCAGCTAGTGAAAACAAACAAAAAACAAACAAAATAAAAAAACGCAACGCTCTGGCCCTAAAAATCGAAGTGTCTATATTGATTTATAATGTTTAATGTTAATTTCAAGATATGGTCTTAAGTACATACTGTAGTATAAACAACTGTATGTACACTTATTTGGTTGAAGCTCATTTTGCCATCTGTTTTTTCCGCATGTTACGAAATAACTAATTATATATGAAATCTTTAGACTGGCACGTTTGTGGTCAACAATTTATTTTTAAAAACACATTCTACACTTTGTATATAACTATTGATACACAATACCATAGATTAAAGATTAATTGTTTTTATATGTAATTGGTGGATAGATTTTTGTTAACCCCTTCAGCACCATGACGCATTTTAACCTTTGATATTGGCTAACAGTAGATGCATGTATGCCTCTTATGAATGACCTACATTATTCAGAGGGTTTACTGAGATCGTATTTACCCCTTTGAGCCCTAGAGGTAGATTATAAGCTAAATAATATGGTCTAATGGTAACCAGAATGTTATGGGGAGACTGGCCGTTTGTTAGGTCTATTCATTCATTTATTCATATATTTGTTTAGTTTCCTCCCTAGACCTCCATCAAGCTTATAAAAACACCCTCTAGACCCCCTTTCAAGATAAATTTGTAAATTTTTCGGTAGAACAATGTGCCGGCCGAAGGCCGGTTCCTCTTAAAATTGCAGGCTTGCTATCGCTCGCCAGGAAATAATCGACACCTAAATGGCACGAAAGGTCTTAAAATAGACAACAAAATGGGGCGAAAGGTGTTAAAATCACCAAACTAATGGGCCGAACGTCTTATCATCTCAAAACTAGTGGGGCTAAACATTAGGGAGAAGGGGGTCCAGAAAAATGGTCTGCCTCCCCTTAAGAAAACAACGTCATGGTGCCGAAAGGGTTAAGGGGAGATTTCCACTTGAGGGATTTTTTTCTGGACCCCTTTCTCCCTCATGTTTAGCCCCATTGCTTTTGAGACTTTAACTCGTTCGGCCCATTAGTTTGGCGATTATAAGAACTTTCGCCCCATTTACGTCAATGTTAATACCTTTCGTGCCATATAGGTGTCAATCTTTTCCTGGCGAGATATAGCGAGCCTGTAATTTAACAGGAACCGGCCTTCGGCCTGGACATTTTTCTACCGAAAAATGTACAAATTTATCTTGAAAGGGGTCAAGTTTAAGTTTGATGGAGGTCTAGGGAACACACTGAATACCTCTCCCCTTAACAAGGTGAAATCGCCTTATATGCTCATACAGTTTATGCTCATCAGTTTAGCTTTACGACAGTGTTTCTTATTTTATGACTCGTTTTATGAGGTGCGAAATCTCCACTTTACTACCATTATCCCCGCTTGGTCCATTCACTCACAAGACCTAACATTATTGTAAGGAATTTAGTGGTGCCTATTGATAGCAATATTACACTTTTGTTGAAGATCACAGCAATGTAATTGTTATCCCCTTGTGTACCGGCGACGTCCGTTTGGCTATATTTTGACTACTATTAGACGATTTTATTCAGTTTGAAACGGGACTCCAGCATTTAAAAGGCTTCCACCTCTCTTACTTACCCCTTTTTACTACCACAGATTTGTCTTTAACTGCACACAATCTTCTAAATATAGGTAGAATAGAATTACAGATACATCGCCGGTACCGAAGGGATTAAAGAGTTAGTTCAGGGGGCCCACATCGCGTTTTTTTCTCTTTCTCTCCCTCTCTCTTTGGCTTGTATCCATTCGGCCCCATTCAGCCTACTGTTTTAAGACGTTCACCCCCATCCAGGTGTCAATATTTTCCTGGCGAGCGGTAGCGAGCCAGCATATATATATATATTTTTGTTTTGACAGCAAGCTAAATTTGTACATTTTCGATAGAAAACTTTCTCCGGTGAAGCCGGATTTCTTCATACAATGCTGGCTCGTTATCGCTCGCCAGTAAAAAAACGAAACCTGGATGGGGATAAACGTCTTAAAACAGTTGGCTGAATGGGGCCAAATAAATACAAGTCAGATAAAGAGAGAAAAGGAGAGAAAGATGAAACAAAGCAGGTGACCCCCCTTAAGGTGGTATAAGAGCTTAGTGAAGTACTGTATTGCATGTAGCATGGTATTTAAATAGTGGTAGTGTGAGCATTCGTCAGATCTATGGAATATATATAGGTCTTGCTAATTAACCCCTTGAGTACCAGCGACGTGTTATATTCTATTCTAGCTATATTTAGACGATATTATACAGCTTAAGAAGGATCTGTGGTAATTAAAAGGGTTGGTTGAGATAGTTTGAGGCCATATTGTTGCTAGAGATCCTTCCTAAGCTGAATTAAATCGTCTAATAGTGGCTAGAATGTGATAAAAAAAGACATTCCTGGTAATGTACGCGTTAATTTCTAAAACAGCTTATCATGTCGCTTTGGCTTGCCGAACTTGCCGAAAATATTATGGAGGGCAAGGGAGATATTATGGAGGGCAAGGGAGATATTATGGAGGGCAAGGGAGATATTATGGAGGGCAAGGGAGATATTATGGAGGGCAAGGGAGACTTCTTCCATAATATTATGGAGGGCAAGGGAGACTTCTTCCATAATATTATGGAGGGCAAGGGAGATTTCTTCCATAATATTATGGAGGGCAAGGGAGATTTCTTCCATAATATTATGGAGGGCAAGGGAGACTTCTTCCATAATATTATGGAGGGCAAGGGAGACTTCTTCCATAATATTATGGAGGGCAAGGGAGACTTCTTCCATAATATTATGGAGGGCAAGGGAGATTTCTTCCATAATATTATGGAGGGCAAGGGAGACTTCTTCCATAATATTATGGAGGGCAAGGGAGATTTCTTCCATAATATTATGGAGGGCAAGGGAGACTTCTTCCATAATATTATGGAGGGCAAGGGAGACTTCTTCCATAATATTATGGAGGGCAAGGGAGATTTCTTCCATAATATTATGGAGGGGCAAGGGAGACTTCTTCCATAATATTATGGAGGGCAAGGGAGATTTCTTCCATAATATTATGGAGGGCAAGGGAGACTTCTTCCATAATATTATGGAGGGCAAGGGAGATTTCTTCCATAATAATTACTATGGCCTAACAGACTTAAGGGGGGTCACCAGCTTGTTTTCTCTTTCTCTCCTTTTCTCTCTTTGGCTTGTATCCATTCGTCCCCATTCAGCCAACTGTTTTAAAACGTTTATCCCCATCCAGGTGTCTATTTCTTCCTGGCGAGCGATAGCGAGCCAGCATTGTATGCAGAAATCCGCCGGAGAAATTTTTCTATCGAAAAAATTTCAAATTTAGCTTGCTGTCAACAAAAAATATATATATGCTACTCGCCAGGAAAGTATTGACTGACTCCTGGATGGGGGTAAACGTCTTCAAACAGTAAGCTAAATTGGGCCGAATGCATACAACCCAAAGAGAGAGAGAGAAAGAGTGAAAAAAGCGAGGTGGGCTCCCTTAAAAAGCCTTTGGCAGTATTCATGACCGATTATATTTGCAAGAATACATTTTAATCGGCCTAAATTTTGAGTTATGTTTTGGCAAAGATACGTATATGGTATATACTGTACATTACGTAAATCAGTTTGAATGTTTGTAAATTATATAAATAGTGTGCCATGTGTGCTATGTCCAGAATACCATGGTTTAATGCTATTTTTGTTTTTCAGACCAGTTCTTTCTGGTCTGTTGTCCTATCTCACTTGAGAACCAAGAAATATATAGTAAACTTAACCTTGATAAACCTATGTTTGGCTTTCGATTTGTTGTCTTAGCAAAGAAATGTTGGGTTCAAATTTGGTAACCATATTGATATTGTCATAGAAGGTCCAAAATCACCGATTGGTGGGCCGGAAAAAAACAATCGAGGCCCGTTCTCAGAATATTGGGAAATAAAAGATGTTTATTAGTCGCCAAATAAAAGATGTTTATTAGTCGCCAAATGTGTTGAGATGTGGAGGAGCTATTTGGTGTTT
The DNA here is from genome assembly GCA_032716605.1 of Paralithodes platypus. NCBI lineage: Eukaryota > Metazoa > Arthropoda > Malacostraca > Decapoda > Lithodidae > Paralithodes > Paralithodes platypus. Next base: position 40,561,908 of record CM064502.1, on the reverse strand, counting down.
ATACAGATATCGCTCAATGAACCTCATATACATTTTGCTGAACTGGAAATTTGCATACTCATACATTCTAGGAATCGTGTAGGAAAAATGTCGATTTCAATTTGTAAAGTGTAAGCACTAGTAATATTGGTCATGTTTACATATCAAAATGATAAATGTACTCAAAATAATAACCTCGTTATATGTTTGACTAATATGATATGAATGTTATGAGAATGACTATTAACAAAAAAGAAACATTTGACTAATTAAAAATTAGGCGATAGCGAGTTGTTAACACAAAATTGGACCGTATAATTTGCATTAATGAGAGGAAGGCATTGTGAGGTATAATATAATTATGACTGAATATAACAGAGCAGGGTTAGTGGAGTAAATGAGGTGAAGAGTCAATTCAGTTCATAAATTAGTGAGCCCACACTATCCGAGCTTGTGTTCGAGTTATGTAATTGGTGGCTTAGAATGAAGTATAGCTGTTGGCCTCGCTTATTTTAGATTTTCTAAACGACGCCATCCACGAGCTACAGGAAGAAACATTAATAATGTTTACTTGCACTGTTGACCCCTATCAATATTTTATGAGTGTCTGCTATGACCTATACCTAACCATCAATAACACGAATTGAAAACAAGAAAAGAAAAGAAAACTATAATAGCGGACGTGGTCCGTGCGTGCTATAATAGCGGACGTGGTCTGTGCGTGCTATAATAGCGGACGTGGTCCGTGCGTACTATAATAGCGGACGTGGTCCGTGCGTACTATAATAGCGGACGTGGTCCGTGCGTACTATAATAGCGGACGTGGTCCGTGCGTACTATAATAGCGGACGTGGTCCGTGCGTACTAATAGCGGACGTGGTCCGTGCGTACTATAATAGCGGACGTGGTCCGTGCGTACTATAATAGCGGACGTGGTCCGTGCGTACTATAATAGCGGACGTGGTCCGTGCGTACTATAATAGCGGACGTGGTCCGTGCGTACTATAATAGCGGACGTGGTCCGTGCGTACTATAATAGCGGACGTGGTCCGTGCGTACTATAATAGCGGACGTGGTCCGTGCGTACTATAATAGCGGACGTGGTCCGTGCGTACTATAATAGCGGTCGTGGTCCGTGCGTACTATAATAGCGGACGTGATCCGTGCGTACTCCTCCATTACAGGGTTATGGCAGGGTACAAACAGTCAGACGGGACCTTTTCTTTAATTCCAGCCCATTTGCTCTTTAAGGGGAGACAGTCCGTTTTCTGGACCCCCTTCTCCCTAATGTTTAGCCCCACTAGTTTTGAAATTTTAAAACGTTGGTTCAATTACTTTGGGGATTTTATGACCTTTCACCCCCTTTCTTTGTCAATATTAGGACCCTTCGTGCCATTTAGGTGTCGATGTTTTCCTGGCGAGCGGTTCCGATCCTGTAATTTTAGGAGGAATTGGCCTTTGGCCGGGACATTTTTCTACCGAAAAATGTACAAATCCATCTTGAAAAGGGATCTAGGGGGTGTTTTTCCAAGCTTGATGGAGGTCTAGGGAGGAAACTAACAAAATATATGAATATATGAATTACTAGACCAAACAAGCGCCACTGTCCCTTTATGTTATGATCACGCAACACATTTCCAGGCATCATTCCTACAGGCAGCTCACGTAGCCTATTATATATCATCAGGCACTAATCAACTTCACAGCGTTATAATTATCACAAAACTCAACAGACGGTTCCCGGACATCTCAACCAGTCGACCATTTCAACCAGTAGCGCTGAACCAGTGCTAAATCAACCAAACCAGTGCCAAAATATATTACTAACCTAACCGTATTGGTTGATTTGGTACTGGTTGAGAGCTACTGGTTGAAATGGTCTACTGGTTGAGTTGTCCGGTCACCCTACACAGACCGTTCAGATGATATCACACCTTGGGGTTCATTTGAGAGTAATATTTTAGCATCAGTTTGTGTGTGTATTTCATAGATACAAGGGGCTCTTAGCTTTCTATCTTCATCATTTTTAGACCCACTTATAAGTCCAAGTGATTCGACGAACGAATTCGATAGTATTTGAGAATTAACTGTTTGGAGGTATTCATATTTGTCTGCCAACATTATATAGTAGTATCTTCTATTTTACACATAGTCTATTATTGAAATTTAAGATCTTAGTGTGTGTGTGTGTATATAATTATAATTATATATATATATATATATATATATATATATATATATATATATATATATATATATATGTGTTTGTGTGTGTGTGTCTGTTCTTTATGCATGGCCACATTTTTTAAACTAGAGCGTTCATACTTGGTATGCATAGTAAGGGGGTCCCTAGGCAGGTTTTAGTGAAAAAACAGAATTCTCCAGGGTGAAAGGCACGGAAAAAATAGGCGCGAAATCGGAAAAATCGCGTTTGGTTTAAACAAAAATGGCCGTTTGGGGCAGAAGGAGGCCTCCGATCGAAAAGGTGTATGGAACGAAAGTTGTTCGTAGCCCCCCAAAATGGGGGTACAAATGAGGTCAGATCCAAAATCGGAGGTCATTTAGCGGCCGAAATCGAGGTAGCCGTTTAATGAGGCACAGGGAGGTCGAGGCCGGTGATTATGGTAGTAGTAGTATTGTGATGATTGTGGTAGTAGTGATTGATGATGGTGATTATGGTAGTATAATTTAAACCCGGGCAATGCCGGGTACCCCTGCTAGTATATATATATAATATATATATATATTAATACTGTATATATATATATATATATAATTATATACTCCAACAGTGAATTTTTTTGTTTTTATAATTACGTTTTCTTCGTTGATTACCAAGTTCTCAAATATTTCACAGAGTTAACAGCATAATTTTGATGACATATAGTGTACATGTACGCTCATCACCCTTCCACTGCTTATTGTAGGCTACTATCTGGGTTAAAACTAGTTTGGTAGATTATAGTTAGTGTTTGAAGTATGTCAATTACATGTATTTGACTTATCCTATCCCTCTTTTTATATTCCTCTTGTGTTCCTGTTAACGTATCTCATATTTTTACTTTATTTTTTTTTCGTGCACCCTTCAACATCCGCAGGAGACAAAATTCCGTTTCACCGGCCGTTTATGTAAATCTTAGGAGCAAAGTTTGGCTGTCACGGTGAGGACAGTGCCGCCAGCTGATGAGTTCTACCTTCCTTCATGCTTAGCTTGTTTATTTTTGCTTTATATACTGTATATAGTAATAATTAATTTATATTTACAGTATTATAATTAAAATGAGCATTTCAGCCAAATGTCCCCTTTGCCCATGTATTGATTACATTGGTACACCCTTTCAACATTTTGCCTGTCTATCCAAAACGTTTTTATGCGAAACACAAGAGAGACAATAGGGGACGGATCAAAGTTTTCGGTGTAAACAACCTACATTAGAGTAAATATAAATCCCACTCCCATTCTATACAGCTCTCCAACCCAAGAATTAGCAAATGTTCTCAGTCTTTCTTTACTCCACTAGAAAACTCTGAAACTCTCTCCCTCAATCAACCTGTCCTTCATCCTATGACTTAGATTTATTTAAACTTCGTGTGTCTAGGCATTTTGACCCCAGCAGTCCCGTGAATTGTGTTCTCTGTCACTCTGTTGGCTCTAGAGGAGACACTCATTACAGGCAACCTGCCTTTTGTCTCCTTCATAAACATAAAAATATATGTTAAAGCGAGTGAAGTAAAACCAACCAGCTCTTATATCCTCAGGCAGTGGTAAACCAATGGAGACCTCTAACAATAAACCATACCAAAGAGAAAAAAGTTGAGTGGTGTCTCCCCTGCACACAGCCATTGTTCTCTCTGACTAACATTTGTTTGCTCTACACACAAATATCTTGGTATCTGGTATATTTTTTTTCTCAGTCAGGCATGTGAAAGTCCTGGCATACCCGGTGGTCATTTCATATATAGAAACAACAAAAGATGTATCCAAACTTAGTACAGTATATTCACTGCTTTATTTAAATGTGTATTCATGCTTCCAACTATATAGGCCATATATATATATAACTAAAATAAATATGTATGTATTTTTATTTTAGTCCCCCATTTATTGGGTACCTCTCGTCCACCTTATTTGTAAATGTTGCTTTTCTAGACATGTATAGAAATTGCTTTGGTCTTCGGACAAGTATCAGCATCAGTTTTTATCAACTTCAGTGTAAGCAAAGAGGCAATAATATTATTAAAGACAACCGTGCAGGGCCATAGGCAGATACATACATTTAATTAAGTAATTCTGATTGTCTAACTTTTGAGTTATTACCGAAACCTGATTTTTGTCCTATAGTAAATATTATTTTCAAATTTAGCCTCTATAATCTTACAGAGAGTTTTTCCAGTGATTTTATCAGTGATATAAAATGAATTACTGGTTTAGAATATCCGTTTAAAGTTGTATTAGGTGCTGTTAAGTCTCTGTTTAACATCAAAAACATCACCGTACTAAATCTGCTGTTGCATGACAACATGTGATGGACATTTGACTCAAATGTTGACATATTAGTAGTAGTAGTAGTTCCCCAGACTTTGACCGAAACGTCGCGAGTTGGAATGTTTGGCTTTTCTCTCATTGCGCAATCCCATTAATATATCTATGCCTGTTAAAGTTCTGATACCTTCCCCCTTAGGTTAATTAGCTCGAAATAAGTAGGTTTCATGTTGATATATACATTGCATTCATAACAAATTATGACAAAACATGACCCTTAAAGTTCCAAAACGTAACAACGGTTTTCTTTATCAATACAGATGTAATGGCTCTTTGAAGTGATAGACTGATCAATATACTAAGATACACTATTTATGAGACAGTGACAATAGAAATAGTGTTTTTGGTGTTCCAACTCTGATTGTAAATGGTCACCACCCAACAACCTGCTGGTTAATCTACTCTTCTCCCTTTATACCTGCAAATAATATATGATATTACTACAACTTATGCATACTAATATCTTCAACATCGAATAGAAGCTGCAAACATTTAAGCGCTACCAATGATGCCGGAAAGTACATGCGTATATACTGTATTTCCACATAAAATAATATTGAAGATACACATTACGTTTTCATTAAGTTTCAGTAGTTGTAGCAAGTGACTGACTTATGACTACAGTCGTTGATATAATTATGTATTACTGTGTTCCCGATTGCTGGGTTAATAGAGCTACATAGGCACACTGACTACACAGAATTAGCAGTCCTTCTTAGGCAGTCTAGCTTTTAATGTATAATAATAACAGTACGTGAGCATAAAACAAGGATGTTAAAACAGAAGACTCTCTCCCGAACCACAACCCACTTCATCCGACTTTTGGGTCGGCTTGAAACATCGTTGGACAAATAGACCTCCGTGCAGAATGTAAACATGTCCTAAAAAGAAAGAAAGAAAGAGAGAGAGAGAGAGAGAGAGAGAGAGAGAGAGAGAGAGAGAGAGAGAGAGAGAGAGAGAGAGAGAGAGAGAGAGAGAGAGAGAGAGAGAGAGAGAGAGAGAGAGAGAGAGAGAGAGAGAGAGAGAGAGAGAGAGAGAGAGAGAGAGAGAGAGAGAGAGAGAGAGAGAGAGAGAGAGAGAGAGAGAGAGAGAGAGAGAGAGAGAGTACAGTTACACAGATTAGTTAGTATTTCGAAGACCTTGCAGTCCATTCCGAGGAGATACCCGAAGAGGAAAGACATATATTATGTAGTATTATGCCAGGATTTTGCTGGGGTTAACTGGACTATGTAGGTAGGTTCTTACTCGACTGGAGTAGTTGAAACAACAAGAACACATGCACAGTGCACACAGGTGATAGATGATAAAAACACAGAGTGCAAGCACAAAGTATCTTATTCAATGTAACTATAATATTTGTACAGAGTTACATTCAGACATGGATAGGTATATACACAATTTTCCTAGCACGATCGAGGATCCACAATAAGTGTCAGGGGAGTGACACTATGCACTTCCGGTGATGACACTAGGCACTTCCGGTAATGTTGCACTTCCGTGGCACTTCGCACGAGGTTCTTCGTCCGTGGTGGTGGTCCTGTCGTGTGGTGATGACAGCAGGATGGAAGATGTTGTAGAACTCTTGGGTTTGGGGTCTTAAATGAATAAATTACGTTCTACCAGTGTTATACGTAACATATCATCGGATTAACATGAGGAGAAGTTATACCAGTGTTATACTGTCTCTCTCAACTATCCTGACCTTTATAAGAGTCTTCCAGGGACTTTGGATGGGTTTGTATTTGGGCCTTTTACGAATACGTGTCTTATTGCCAGTGCCTGGGATAGCGTACTGTAAGGACTCTATGCAAAGTGCCGTTATGCCAGTGCTACGGTATCTCACGAGCCCTGACTTTGAAAGAAGCCAATTGCCAGTGCGTGAACTTCTAACAAGCCTTACTGAGGTTTGGTTTACTACCACTAGAGCGCACGTCAGAACAGCTTTCTCTAGCGACAATAATTCCTGATGATCGAGGCGAAGAATTGATACCGAGTGGCCACCATGGTGATTCAATAACAACTGCTTTGTAGAGCCAAGATCGAAAAATCTTTGATAAACAACTTAATGCCAGTGCATTAATTGTTTATTGAATATTAGCCCAAATCTTCCAGCTCTTAAAAAACCTTCCAGTGAAGTGTGTTTTTAAGAGCTTTCCAACTGTACTGATACCTGTTCATCTGGCATAGTCTCATTTATGGCGGCGTTTCTCCCGATGCTCCTTCTCGGCGCAAGAAGGGCAGATGTGCTGGAAGGAGGGCCTGGGTGCGGCTGGGGTAGCCCCTTTGGTTTTCCCTGTCACGGTGGTGCTGCGGCTTGGAGTAAGAAGGGCGCGTGGTGCTGTAGGACTTATGCAAAGTCTTGCTTGCTTTTCCTTCTTTCTGGTCCTTCTTGTTCTTGTCGCTGCCAGGATTTCTTATTAGCTGATCAATTTTGATGGTAACTTTGCAATTCACCATCAGTTGAAAAGAAACAGAGTATAGTATCCCATAATGTTATCCCCGCTATATTACACATTTCGTCAATATTTAGCTCAGGAGGCACAAAGCACACAGGCAGATTATAGACAGATGAACTGCTACGGGTGAAGGAGACTGTAGCCTATATAATATTCTGCATATTTTATTGATTTGAGCTTGGGTCAGACATTACGATTGGGCTCCGTTGCAGAGTTATGCAAATTTAAAACATTACAATTAAAGTAAATATATATTAATGATTAATCATGAATACAGGAATGCTCTGGGTGGATTTGAGTTAGCTATTCATGTTGGGTAAGAGGTATCCTCACCAGGATTCGAACCCACTCACTCCAGGTATATTTGGAAGAGTCGGGTACCGTAACCACTCGGCCATGAGCGGATATAAGGAAAGCAACCTTTCCTTATATCCGCTCATGGCCGAGTGGTTACGGTGCCCGACTCTCCCAAATATACCTGGAGTGAGTGGGTTCGAATCCTGGTGAGGATACCTCTTACCCATCCTGTCGTACTTAATCGTACATAATTGATATTAGCTATTCATGTTTATGTTTTAATACCTACAAGAATCTATATAATTATACAGATACTTGATACGTTACCCTTGAATGTTATTGGTAAGCAGAATAAGCACGGTGGAGTAGTTTCCAGCCTAATAATACCGACTGCCTGATACAGCCCAGTCGAATTATAAAGCAAATTAAAGCAAATACCCATCACATGCTGAAAGATATTTTCACTGTATGCAAATTACCGCCCCCCCCCCCCTCACACCACCACACATGCTCTTCCTCAAATCATGTTACTTGAGCATTAGAGATACACTAAATTAGTAGTTATCGTTTGTAGTGTAATCATTTTGCATTAGACAATAAATTAGGTCAATCACAACATCACTCTTCTCTGTAGAAAAATATAAACATACAAATATCCAAAATATCATTCAAAACATATCAAATTAATAATGTATAATTTTCATGATAAACACAATTGTATATTCATATTTCAAATGAACACTTAATATAATAAATGCATTTTGACTCGAACGTATTGAATATTGCCCCAAGTGTAGTTATTAACCCCTAATGTACCGGCGACGTCTTTTGAATTTTCTTCTAGCTATGACAATTTTGTGCAGTTTAAGAAGGATCTGTAGTAGTAAAAGGGGTAAGTGAGATAGTTCGAAGCCTATTATTTGTTGGAGGCCCATTTTAAACTGAAAACATTCTCTAATAGTAGCCAGAATATATTGAATAGGACGTCACCCGTACAAAAGGGGTTAACAAAACATATTTGTTCTCAACCACAGTCTGGGTGGTAACGGCTCGACAGTATCAACTCTGTCTGCAGTCATGAGGGTAAACAAAATATATTGTTCAAGCGCTGTGAATATCCTTCGTAAAAGCATAGAACTGTATCATACTTAGTCTCCTTAGCTCTTGGAGAAGGGCATCTGTTCTTGGTTTACGTAACCTACAATGTTAAAGATGTAGAATAATTATATCACAATCTTCAAATTATACTACTGATAAAAATATTTGTCTTTAACAATGGTTATGAGAAAATACATGTTTTCTTTTCAGCCATTGGTCTCAGGGGAAGGTCACTATCACTAACACATAACTATTGACCCTCCTCTAGTACTTTTGCCACCAGACGCAGCACAATATGAGGAGTCTAGTCTGTTAAGGGGGGATGTTTTTTGTTTTCCTGGTCCCCCTTTCTCCCTCATGTTTAGCCCCTTTAGTTTCCAAATTTTAAGACGTTCGGATCTTTCGTTTGGCAATGTTAACACCTTTCACCCCATTTCGTTGTCAAAACCTTTCGTGTCATTTAGGTGTCGATTTTTTCCTGGCTACCGGTAGCGAGACGAGAAAACCGGCCTTTGGCCTGGACACCTATCTACCGAAAAATTTACACATTTATCTTGAAAGGGGGTCTTGGGGGTGTTTTTTTAAGGTTGATGGAGGTCTATGGAGGAAACAAAAAAATAATATATGTATATATATATAATTAAGCAAATAAATACGCCCATTAAGGGGACAATTCTAGGCATCAGCTGTTTAGGTAAGTCCTACCCGGGTAGAGCTTTAAGTGGAATAAAAGTATTGCTAGACATCGCGTTATACACCACCTGGTCTTCTTTTCTGTTTTTTGTTGTTTTTGTATGTGCCTCAAGTACACGTATAGCAATTATAATTTGTTCTTAGATACACACGCTTGTTTTCTTACATAAACCCACAACTGATAAAAACCTTAAACTAACTTGACTTTTTCCTATTTCTTCTTCTTGTGGCGCAGGGATGCAGCGACCTCACACCTACCACGTCGGTGGTGCAGTCTGCTTTTATAGCCAAACAGGATGGCTCAAAACTTTCGCAGGGCCCAACACTCATGGTTTAAACATACATGATTAACAGCACATCAACTGCTTCATTCCAGTCATTAAACTTATGATCCATTTAAAAAACTTAAGCATGCACAGTACTACTGCCGTCATCACAATAGCACACAGGACATGTTCTTTATATCCTTAATGGGCACACAGACGGAGTGGAAAAACAAAGAAGCAGTAGCAGTAATTGAACACTCAGACATCATGCACGACCAAGAAAATCTGGGAACAGAGCCTAAATCAACAACCACATTGCCTGGGGAGCTCCAGTCCTGACGATATTCTTGACTTCCCGTGTGTTTGGCTTAATAATCCAGTTGATAGCCTCTGAAGCCTTATTTTAACTAACTTGAGGAGCTATATATATGGGGTGGGCTTAAACTGACATATGGGGATGTTTATCAATCAGCTTGTAGTTTAGGGGGAGGGGGGTATTTAAGGGGAGAATGTCAACTGTGCGTCCGTATCTATAAGATCAAAACTGGACAACAGTTACAAGATAATTGGAAAGGTCAATACGATAATTATGCTGGTTGTGTTTTATTACGCACACCCCACCATGTACATTTTGATAATTTTGACCTTAGCGCGGCATTATCACTGTTAATCCTTTATGTACCAGCGACGTCTGTTATATTTTATTCAAGCTATATTTAGACGTAATGATGCAGCCTAGGTAGAATCTGTTGTAGTTATAAGGGTTTATTTAGATAGCCTGAAGCCTTATAGTTACTAGAAATCCATCCTAAATTTAAGAGAATCTATTAGTAGTAGCCATTATATGGTATATATGTACAACACGGTACAGAAGGGGTTAATATTATTCAATAGCAAAACCATCATCATCCCTGCTCCTATAACTACCAAAGAAAAGAATGTTACTACACACATTCCCAGGATCCCCCCTACTATCATCATATATATTGTTACCGTCACCATTGTCATCATCCACATTGTCACTACCATGGTCCCCAGTATTTCCATTATCAATGGTAACAATTCTATCAGAAGGGACGAACACAGAATTAGCAAATGATGTCTGAAATATATTGAGTGTGTTGTTATTAAAATATAGGATGGATAATGGAGTTAACACATTATTAAGCAAATGGAAAATACTACTACTACTACTACTACTACTACTACTACTACTACTACTACTACTACTACTAATAATAATAACAATAGTAATATTAATAACAATGCAGATAATAATTTAATTTTTTGAGGACCTTAAAAAGAGACATGTTTTTAGAGGGATAAGTTAAATCTGTAAGGAAGCTCAACAATATTTATTAGTCACTACACTTTAGTTTCCCTGTGTCTGTAAAGCTGGTAAGATATTGTGACAGGAAGTAATATCAGTGTAAAAGTGTGAAAGCACCAGCAGTAAAAGCAAGTCCCAAAGAAAGAAAAGACATGTAACGACTGGAGGTAACATTGGTTCTCTCTCTCTCTCTCTCTCTCTCTCTCTCTCTCTCTCTCTCTCTCTCTCTCTCTCTCTCTCTCAAAGAACAAAAGGAATGACATGTGTTAGTGGAGGAAATGGAACGAGGGGAGGTAACATTGAGTCTCTCTTTCTCTCTCTCGCTCTGCATTCAACAGAAAGTCACATTCAGTAACCCATTTAATGAAGTAAAAGGAAAAAGGGTATTTTTCAGGTGAGATGGAATCCATCTCTCTCACACTGGTTCCACGTGGTTAGCTGCGAAATTAAATGCAACTGTCTATAAACTCCCACGAAAAGACACGGTATAATCGCCAGTCAGATCACAAATCCCCAATAAACCCTGACAGGACAAACGAAAGTCTAAGCCATCCTACCCTCTCACCCAACCTAATCCTTCCAAATCCTTCCCAGCCTATCCCATTTCCCAGACGTTCCTACCCCCCCCCCCCCCCCCCCCCCGCCCAACTCCACGCATCCATACACCCTCCCGCCCCCACTCACACCTTCCTCCCCTTCCCGTTATTCCAAAGCACCCCAAACCCTTCCCCACCCCCTATCCCCAGTCACCCCTATTCCACCCCTACCTGCCTATTCCCTAACCCTCCCACACCATCACCTCGACGTCACCTGCGAGACAATCACCCAGTACCCAAACAAAAATACGATTAAGTTTGGTATGGCCAAGGGCAATCCACTTGCATCCACCTTGAGTAACTTGTATATATAATATTTTGAAACGAATATAATCTCCCTACGAACGCCTTTTGGTTTACTTATGTGGATAACATTCTGTGGCTGTGATCTAGCATTGAACATTTAGATTCATTTTTGGTTTCACTTAATGTCTTAGCTCCGTCAATTAAGTTTACTTCTGAAATTGATCGGAACAATAGATCGCCCATTTTAGATTGTGTAATCCATAGACATAGTAATGGTTTTAAGTTTAGCATTTATAGGAAACCGACAAACGTACTTTCATATGTCGAAAAGGGTACATCACACAGTCAGGAGTGCGAGCTAGTGGGAGTCTAACACGAGTCACCAGGAGTCGCTAGAATCACTAGGAGTCATCAATTTTCACCGCGAGCGAGTGGGAGTCTAACAGAAGTCGCTAGGAGTCGCTAGAGTCACTAGGAGTCATCGATTTTCACCGCGAATAGGCCCGCGAGTCCGAATTGTCCCCTACTCCTAGTGACTCTAGTTCGCACTCCTGAAGGCCGTGTCATACAGAAGTCGAACCCACCCGAAACCGGCCGAATCGATGTTAAACTTCAAATTTCAGCCAGTTCCGGTCGATTCTGGTAACGCTTCGGGGATCTTCGGGAAGTTCTTGGGATGCTCTTGGCTTGAATGGAATCATCCAGTGAATCTGCCAAAAGTTAATGCATGCGTTAACTTTTGGCGATGAATCGGGTCAAAAAAACGTTAAAAAACTATCGAGTCATGATCTAGTTACGTTCCAGTTACATTCGGATAGATTTGGGGTTGTTTACATACAAATAAAAACAAATGTCAGGATGGCACACACACACACACACACACACACACACACACACAGAAAGATAAGTAGATAAGTCCGTCTCATATGTCTCATGTACGTTAATATTTTATCGCTTGCTCGCCCCTAGCCACTCTCTCTCTATCTATTTATCTCTCTAATCTATCTACCTAACTCCCTTATACATTAACACAACTATGTCTTATTTGGACTTTTTGTAATCTATAAATCATTTCTAATACGATGGAATTGAAAACAATAGTATCCTTCTAGCACACAAATAATAACATGAAAAAGTGTCAATAAAAATGTCTCCTTTGTCTTTTCAGAACCAATTAAGTCCGTCTCATAATAAGTTTGTGTTTATCGCTCACTTCCCCCTCTGCAACTCTCTTTCTATCTATTTATCTCTCTAATGCATCTACCTAACTCCCGTATACATTAACATAATTATGTCTTATTTGGACTTTTTGTAATCTTTGAATCATTTCTAATGCGATGGAATTGAAAAATATAATATCCTTCCAGCACATAGATAAACAATAAATAAGATAGTCAACAAAATATTTCAACCCTCCCCTCCGTTTTGCTGTGCCTCGCTTCGGAGACGGAAGATTTACGTTTGATAGATTTTTTTTTTTCCCCCACGGTATACACAAAATGATCAGGAAATATTGTAACTATTAGACGATTTTATTCAGCGCAGGAAGGGCGTCAACCCATTGAAATGCTTCAGACAATATCAATTAATCCCTTTAGCTACCATAAATCCATCCTAATCTTCATAAAATCGTCTAAATGTTGCTGAAATCAAATAAATATGACGTCACCGATACAGAAAGGGTTAACGAAAGATAATATAAGCGATTATTTAACTTACTATGATCTTCGACCTATTCGACTGACGTTCGACCTATTCGACTGACGTTCGACCTAACTTTTTCTATTTCGGTTGTTGATTGACTGAGCTTCAGCTGAGCTTCGATTATAATTCTGGTTATTTCCCCGTCTTCGGGGCATATTCGAGTTATATTCGACGCATGATCGAGGCTTCTTCGTTCCACATCGGGTTTCCTTTGAGTTACGTACGGGGATTCATCGACTCATCATCGACTTTCATTCAGGTCCATCAGGTTATATTCGAAATTTATTCGGGTCAGTGTCTGGTTATATTCGACTCCGAATAACTTTCGGGTAATTCGGTCAAATATGCAAGTCATCGACTTCGGGCGGCAGTCGGCCAACGTTCGACTTCTGTATGACACGGCCTTGACTGTATGATGTACCCTTTTACTCTTCACACCATGATTAAGTTAAACATTCAGTTGTTTCGTCTATGTTTCTCCGTGATTTTCGCATTTCCAGTCCAGACTTTTTAGATGATGAAGTTCAGTTAATATATGACACAGAAGCCAAGTTTAAATACCCGAAATATGTTATTGATGCGTCTCTTAAACAAACAAGAAAGTCCTTCTATAGAGTTAATCCTAAACCAGAAAAAAAAAAAATCACAATTCGAAAATTTTACTTTACAACGCTAATTTCCTTCAGGTACCTTGACTGCTTAAGCATTTGTATGTAAATGTTGTCCTTTGCAATAATAATACTATTAAGAATGTTCTAATCAAGAATTCTCCTGATAATTATGGCAGTTGCCCTCTGACCCCTGACTCAGTTGCCCTCTGACCCCTGACCTGTGCGGACGTCCCCAGTGACCGCTAGTGAACCGGTTTACCCTTAGTGAGGTCCTAGTGAACTTTCTTAGTGATGGCTGTTGTTGATGAGTCTGCTGTCTCCTCCCATACTCTCCAGCTTTGTCTTGCTTTGCAAGAAAGACTGGAGAGTGTGGAGCAGGAGATTCAGTGTCTCAAAGATCAAAATTTGGCCTTGAGACTAGCTATGGCGGAAAAGAAGTGTGAGGCTACCGGAAGTGTTCCCAGGGATCGTGAAGCCCCTTGGAAAGTGGTGTCAACCAGTGCAACGGCCTGCAAGCTGAAAAGGCAGCCACTCAAGACCCACAACAACTTCAGCACCTTGGCTGATGAGAGTGATGGCGAGGAAGTGGCGATCATCGAGGCAGTGAGAGGGGAGGGGGGGAAGTCTGCTGCTGTTGCTGCTACAACTCCTGCTACAGGCCGGCAACAGAAAACAGCTAAGTCTATTTTAATTGTAGGGGATTCAATGATTAAATACCTTGGTAGGGCTACTAACACACATGTTGGTAAAGTTGTCTGTCTGCCTGGTGCCGGAGTCGAGAAGGTGGCAGAAAAGCTAGATGGTGTCATGGAAGCGAGTGGAGAGGACCCCATCATCTTCCTCAACGCAGGGAGCAACGACATTTGGAAATGCAGGACTGAGGAGTTGCTCACCACGTACCAGGAAATGTTGGAGAGGATCAAGGAGAAGGGTGGAGTTCCTGTGGTACACAGTATCCTACCAAGAAGAGGGGTAAGGAAGGAATGGTCCTCCAGGGCTATTGGTGTAAATAGCCGGCTGGAGAAGTATTGCAAGGCAAATACTATTCCATTCCTGGATAACTGGACCCTCTTCTACGGTAAGGATGAACTGTATGCCCAGGATGGAGTACATCTCTCTCGACTAGGAGTTTCGACCTTAGCCAGCTCACTCGACAAGTTTGTTGCGGGGTTTGGTTAATAAACCATAGGTGTGTAAGTAAAATAGAATCCCAGCCACATCAAATTGATAGTAATGACGAACATTCTGATAGCGTAGATTTTCCGTCTAGGTCCAGTAGTTCAACAGGTAAAAATAAATTAGTTAAAAACAATAGAAAAGTAGTTGCAAATACAAGTAGTAGTTTGAGTGTTTATTATACAAATTGCAGGAGTTTATGTAACAAAATGAACGAACTTAGAGCACTGGTTAGCAAAGAAAATATAGACATAATAGCGCTAACTGAAACATGGATTAATACAGAAACCAGGCATTTTTTAGCAGAGTTTGATATACCAGGATATAGTTTGTTTAAATATGACCGAACAAGTAAGAGGGGTGGCGGTATAGCAGTGTTTGTCAGGAGTTCATTAAAAAGCTGTACTAAATCAGGTATTAGAGTAAATAATGAAAATGAAAGTGTTTGGGTAGAAGTTAACGAAGGTAGTGAGACTTTAGTTATTGGAGTTATGTATAGACCGCCAAATATGAGTAGAAATGACGGAACATCATTATGGGAGGAAATTAAAATAGCATCAAGGCTTAGCAACGTGTGCATTATGGGGGATTTTAATTTCCCTAATATAGATTGGCAGCAACAAATAGGCGACTCTGATTCAAAGGAGTTTATTGAGGTAGTACAAGATAGTTTTTTATCTCACTTCATAGATACGCCGACTAGAGGTGATAATATTCTCGATTTAGTTTTCAGTAACAATGAACATATGATAAATAGTGTAGAAATCGGGGACCACCTAGGAAATAGTGATCACAATTCTGTGTATTTTAATATACAATGGAAAGGTAATATCAGAGAGAATACAACATTAATACCTGACTTCAGAAAAGCCAATTATGGTGGGTTAAGAGAAGCCCTGTTAGCGGACCCTATGGTCAAAAAATTAAGTCGATCCAGGTGTTCAAATGAGTGTATCCTTTCTCAGGCACCTGTCATCTTAAGTCAGGAGGAGACGTCAAACTTGGTAGATACATACGATAATTTTATCAAGTCAGTATTCAATGCGCAAAATAAATATATCCCCAAAAGAAAATTTAGATCAACACAGAACCAACCCAAATGGATGAATAATAGACTATTAGATCTTCTAGGAAAAAAGAGAGGAATATATAGAAAAATTAAAAAAGGCGAAATTCACCTACTTGCTTACTATCAGAATCTATCACGACAGGTAAAAAAGGATATTAGTAAAGAAAAAAGAAATTATGAAATTAAGGTTGCCAATGATTCAAATAATAATCCTAAAGCTTTTTACCAACTATATAAATCCAAGGTTAGAGATGTAATTGGTCCCCTTAAAACTTCGATAGGAAAATTGACAGAAAGTGATTTAGAAATGTGCAGTACATTAAATAGTCAATTTCTTTCCGTTTTCACTAATGAAAATTTGGCACAGTTTCCAGAAGTCCGTAAGTACAGGCGATAGTACAGCGATAGTATAGAAAATAGGTTAAGTACGGTTACTATAAGTAGAAATGATGTGGTTAAGGAAATTGACAGACTGAAACCTCATAAATCGCCTGGTCCTGATGAGGTATATGCTAGAGTATTAAAAGAATGCAGAGATGAGTTAAGTTATCCATTAACATTTCTATTTAACAAGTCATTAGAAACAGGTATAGTTCCAGAAGCTTGGAAGCTTGCAAATGTAGTTCCGATCTTCAAAAAAGGTGATAAATCAATAGCATCCAATTACCGTCCCATTAGTCTCACTTCAATCATAGGAAAACTACTAGAGTCAATTATTGCTAGGAAAATGAGAAACCACTTAGAAACATTTAACTTAATCAATTCTTCTCAGCATGGATTCACTCAGGGACGGTCTTGCCTTACTAATTTGCTTAGTTTTTTCTCAGAGGTATATGAAGCAGTAGATAATGACAAGTCATATGATATTATATATTTAGATTTCAGTAAAGCTTTCGACAGAGTCCCTCATGAGAGATTGATGAGAAAGGTTGAGGCACATGGAATAGGTGGGGCGTTGTTAGGATGGATTAGGTCATGGCTAATTGGTAGGAAGCAGAGAGTCAGCATAAATGGTACCAAGTCAGAATGGGGAGCAGTCAAAAGTGGTGTCCCCCAGGGATCGGTATTAGGTCCCCTGTTGTTTCTTATATACATAAATGACCTAGATTTAGGTATAACTAGTAGGATAAGTAAATTCGCAGACGATACTAAAATAGGGAGATCAATTGATTCAGATAGCGATATAGAGTGCCTCCAAAGGGATCTAGATACCTTACATGAATGGTCAGTAAATTGGCAGATGAAGTTTAACATTGACAAATGCAAGGTATTAAAGATAGGGAAGATGCAAACAAATGTTAAATATAAACTAGCTAATTTAGAATTAGAAAATTCAGACTGCGAGAAAGATCTAGGTGTGTTTGTTAGCAATGATTTGAAGCCTAGAAAACAGTGTATAAGCGTTCGTAATAAGGCAAACAGGATTCTCGGGTTCATCTCTAGGAGTGTGAGTAACAGAACTGCTGATGTTATCTTAAAACTTTACTTGTCATTAGTGAGACCCCATATGGATTATGCTGTCCAATTTTGGTGTCCTTATTACAGAATGGACATAGATTCATTGGAGAGAGTACAGCGTAGAATGACAAAAATGATCCATAATATTAGAAATCTTTCGTATGAAGAAAGGTTGAAGAAATTAGGTTTACATTCGTTAGAGAGACGCAGAGTTAGAGGGGATATGATAGAGGTGTTCAAGTGGGTTAGTGGGATTAACAAAGGGGACATGGCAAATGTACTAAAGCTCAGTGATAGCGAAATAACTCGTACCAATGGTTTCAAATTAGATAAATTTCGTTTCAGAAAAGATATAGGCAAGTATTGGTTTGGTAACAGAGTTGTAGACGGGTGGAATGGACTACCTAGTGCTATAGTGGGATCTAAAACTGTAGGGAGCTTTAAGATAAAATTGGATAAGCATATGGACGAGAAGGGTTGGGTGTGAAGGGGGATCAGCCGGGTTGGGCCAATCAGCGCTCTGCAGACCTCCATAATCCTGCGTTAATCTCTAACCGTTTTGGTAAGATGATCCTCAGGGTATTAGAGTGTGAAGCCTATAATTGGGCTTTGTAATGAATTGGGGTTGTGTGGGACAGGGATCTGCCTTGCTTAGGCCAATCGGCTTTCTGCAGACTCCCATTTTCTTATGTTCTTATGTTCTTATAAAATCCCTTGCAAAGACTGTAATAAGATATATTTTGGACACACTGGTAAAGCACCTGACTAGAGTTCAAACAGGGCAAGTTTCGAACGCTCTTCATGTCATGTAAATCATTTATTGACATAAATGTTATAGAATCTAGTGTGATTAAGTATACAAATAATATTAATATGAACATAAGCAGCGGTGTGGCAGAGTGGTCTTGCCACTGGACTGGTAATCCAATGGACCCGGGTTCGAATCCCAATATGTCAATGGGAAGATATTATTGGGATGGAATTTGTGCTGTACCTAGTTTCAGTGCATTACCACAGCACACCGAAATGTCAAAAAAATACCCTCATTGTTCCCTGATTAAATAGCATTGTATGAATATATTCCCATAGTCAAAATATGTTACAGGGGGGTAATGCCTGGTGAGTTAATTGCTCAATAGGTGGCGTTCTGAGAGTGAGGGTCCGAGTGTGGGGGATGAGACGGTGAAGCGCAGAGGCAGAGCAGCTTCAGAGATGGAGTTGCTTCGAGCTGGGGTGCTTCGCATGTCTCACTCCCTAGACTGGAACAAGACCTCACGGGCCTCACCGTGTAGTGTAAAGGCTCTCAGCCTATGCCCAAGAGGGAGTTGTTGGAATATAGAAGAAAAAACATGTACAGACTAGATAATTTGATAATAGATTATTTTTGTAAATAAATCGAAATTTAGTGTTTTACTATTAATCACAGTACTATTGTTGTTATTATTTGTTTCGTATATATTATTTCATGACGAGATTCGTAGAACAATCGAAACCCTTATAATTATTTGAGTCTTGTTAGATAAATTTGACAATGTATCGTTTGATTTGTTTTCTTTTGACTTATGATTAGACATTCTCACTTTGAGTATTTTATGTATATATGTACTTTCATTCTGTCTGTCCTTCCCTGAAGATGTACACGAAAGTGCTCGGGGATCCGTGTTTTTCTTCCTTCCTTGTTGATTTCTTGCATATACTGTATAATATATATATATATATATATATATATATGTGTGTGTGTGTGTATGTATTTTTATATTTTGTATTTCTTTGCACAAGTGTGTTTGTGTATGCGACACAGTGAATAAAGTATATCCTCTACATTTTGTTCTTGCTTTGTACTTCCTTGTCACTACTGTAGTATCTATTCATGTATTAGCTACTCGTTGTAATAAAGAAAGCCCGCCCCATAAGCTAATTCCATTGACATTGTAAACTATAGACCTACACAAAATATCCGAGATATTGTCATTATTTCTTAAGATTAAAATGTTGCATTCAATGTATACGGACGGTCCCATTAAGTCGTAATATTGTTTACGGAAATATCCTGACTTCAAATTTACCAATTACCATTTGTCTCTATTTGTATTAATGTATTAATGTATCGGTCTCTCGTTAAATGTCTAGGACGCACGATGCTATTGAATTATCATTAACATCAGTAGAGAGATTGAGGAACTGCGTTTCATCCAGATTACTACTACATGACATAAACCTAAGGTAGTAACAAGGGTGATTCATAATATGTTTTCATACATTTCATGACATATTCGTCAGACATAATACAGAACATATTATTAAGTGATTCTTGATGTGAGTCTTTATAATATTCGAAGTTACTACACATTTGTATGTTATCAATAGACAGACAGGGAGTAAACACGCAAGTCATAACGTTTACCTGTGAACGTTATTTAGGCACGATACATGTGCTATTTAATATATTAACATTAAAAGTGCGTTATGTTATAATATTATATCTATTTATTTGTTATTACTAGCGGTATTTATTTAAGTTACCTCCCTTGATCTCTACCAAGCTTTAAATATAAACATCACAAAGCCCATCCCCCCGCCCCTCCACCCTTCGAAATAAATTTGAGCAATTTTTCGGTAGAAACATATCGTGGCCGAATATCAATTCCTCCTAAATTACAGGCTCGCTATCGCTCGCCAGGACAACATCGACATCTAGGTGGCACAAAAGGTCTTAATATTGTCAAAAAAGGGGTGAAAGTCTTAACATTTGAAAACTAATGGGGCTAAACATGAAGGAGAATGGGGTTCAGAAAAAAGTCAAATACTTCCCATTAAGGTTTATGTCGTGGTAGTATAATAGTGTTGGCTGTGGTAATTGTTATGAAAATTACTTTAACCCATTCAGTACCGGTGCCGTCTTTCAAAGATATTTCTGGCTGCTATTAGACAATTATTTTCAATTTAATATGGGCTTCCAGGAACTTATAGACTTCAAACTAAATCACTTACCCAAGTTTATTACCACAGATCCATTTTAAACTGAATTTGTTTTCTAAATATAATCGTCTGGTTACTTATATAGCGCCCGTATCTCCTCCTTCGAGAATTCTCAAGAGCTTGACGCTTCTTTAATCAACCAGAGACCATTACCCATCCCCCTTGCTCATGGGGAGACGATAACGGCTGGCTATATCTCAGAAAAACCTTTCAATCTGAACGGGGCTAGAACGCAAGATTGCAAGATGGGAAGCAGTGACGCTATCAACTGAGCCAGCCGGACGACTAGAATAACATTTTAAAAGACGTCTCTGGTACAAAGGGGGCTAATGTGGATATTGCTTTAGAGGAGAGAAATGTTGGATATTCTGCAGGTTAAAAATTGTTACGTCCTGGGATATATAAACACTGGGCTCTTTCTATTGGACTAGGTATGCGGCAACAAGCAACAACGGAAAACGCTAGATCCAACCCTTATCTATAAACCCAGGCAACAAACCACCCTAAACCGTCAAGAGTCCTGCCTGGACAACGAGGTATCCTATGACTCGGTTACAGGGTGCACGCACTATAGACTGCTGATAGTCAAGCAGGCTATAATTATAAAATATCATACAATTAAGTTGACTTAAAGCTTCAAGGAAAAGATAGATAACAGAATTAAATTGCAGAAACAATTTAATAACAAACTAGAAGAAAGTACATTTAACGTTACGTTAATTAATACATCTAATCACCCCTGCGTGAAAGAAAGTGAAAGCAAACAGTCCTCAAAACATCGTACAGGTAGACAAGATGCAGGTTTCTAAACTGCATGCGGCTACTGTAGGATCTGATGCTTAGCAAAGAAAGTAAGTTACGGATTTAGAGAACTCTTAACTCATAAGCAGGAATAAATACTAATGATAGGCCATACAGTGTATAACCTCACAAAACCATGCCCTCTATGACCCCCAAAGACGTCGCGGACAGGGTTCGAGCCTTCCGGACTTTTGAACACAGGCTGTGTCCCAACCTCTGACGATCTACCCTTGGCAAACTCAGAAGATATAGGCGACACCCCTATGCTGCGGGCCAATGACACAACCTTGTTTGGTGGCTTGTTCGGACAAGCATTTGCAAAGTGACCCTCCTTGTGACATGCAAAGCACTCTTTACTCTTTGGTTTCCCTTGGGAGTGGGAGGTACCATTAGACTTCTTATACGGGACGGTATTTGGTTTATGTTCAGTTTTATTGTCAGTGCTACATGGTTTTGTGTATTTATGTGTATCAAAATTCTTGGGAGGGGGAGGGGTATGATCCTTTGCACCCGACTCACTCCTAGCTGCTGCTTCGCACCATCGAATTAATGACAGTCGTAGGTCAGGCATTTCTGCTGCCTCCTGGAGAGTTCTAGGATTTATTTCCTTTATATTTAATGTTAAGTCCCCGCCTGTGCACTTAAAGAACTGCTCCTAGAGAACCAGCTCACTCAACTCCTCAAAAGTAGCTGCCTTCTCGGAACGCAGCCAATGTCGTAGTGCATCAGACAAGTCCCGGGCGTGTTCTAGGAAGGTACTATCCTTGCCCTTAGTAACACCCCGAAACTTCAAGCGGTAAGTTTCTGGTTGTAACTCATAGGCCCGTAGCACAGCCTTCTTTAGCTCATCATAAACTACACAGGACTCTAAAGGTAGTGCATCATACGCTTTTAGCCCCTTTCCAAGGAGTCTATGAAACTAATGCTGCCCCCTTTTCCTGAGGCCACTGGTGTTCCTGACACTTCTTCTCAAATCGCATAAAAGACTCAGTCACACATGATTCATCGAACACAGGAACTAGTTAAGCAGGTGCGACAATGATTGACCCCCAATATTTCGCCCTGTTATCTCCACTCGAGATCTCTCCAGCTCCCTGTCAGCCCGATACCTAGTAGACTCTGCCTGCAGTTCAGCCTCTCATATAGCTGTTCTCTCTGCGGCCTCAGCCTGCACACTAGCCTGTCTCTCGGCAGCCTCAACCTGGGCCATCTCAAGCCGAAACAACAAATCTGGAGTTAACCCTTGAGGAGGGGAAGGTGCATTTAAAGGAGAGGGTCCCTGTGATTGAATTCCACGCTGCCATTGACCATCAACTTGGGGGTATGTACTAAATTCAGGCACCCTGACGTTTGATACGGGGGTAGAGTGGAGGGGGGGGCTGGGGACCGGGGCCCCAAGTCGCCTCTCCACCCAGGTCTCTCCCTTCTAAACCCAATATCAAAGTCCTCAGCTGATCTTTCCTCATGCCACTTAAACCCTGGTGACCCTGAAGACCTGCCACACACTTTAAGCCATACTTATTCAGCTTCAACACCCTGGCAGCGGTAAGGGGCACCTCTAAAAAATGTCTAGCACCCTCCTCGCTATCGACTAGCCACTCCACAGGTCTTTCTCCCTCCGAGCCTGTATCGTGACCTGACCCACCACTGTGTTCTGATGTATTAGACATGTTTGTGTACTGCAGTAATTATCACGGTTATAGAATGTGCCTTATCTCCTATGCAAGTATGTATATACTAATGTTATTTAAAGTCTTTAATGTGTTATATTGGTTGCTCCAAAAAAAAAAACTCTATGTCCACTGTATTCCTCTAATCATAAGGAATCTCAAAACAAATGACCACTATATTCCTCTGTTCAGTAAATCCTATGCAAGGTCGCCATTTGTTACGTCCTGGGATATATAAACACTGGGCTCTTTCTATTGGACTAGGTATGCGGCAACAAGCAACAACGGAAAACGCTAGATCCAACCCTTATCTATAAACCCAGGCAACAAACCACCCTAAACCGTCAAGAGTCCTGCCTGGACAACGAGGTATCTTATGACTCGTTTACAGGGTGCACGCACTATAGACTGCTGATAGTCAAGCAGGCTATATAAAAGATCACACAATTAAGTTGACTTAAAGCTTCAAGGAAAAGATAGATAACGGAATTAAATTGCAGAAACAATTTAATAACAAACTAGAAGAAAGTACATTTAACGTTACGTTAATTAATACAACTAATCACCCCTGCGTGAAAGAAGGTGAAAGCAAACAGTCCTCAAAACATCGTACAGGTAGACAAGATGCAGGTTTCTAAACTGCATGCGGCTACTGTAGGATCTGATGCTTAGCAAAGAAAGTAAGTTACGGATTTAGAGAACTCTTAACTCATAAGCAGGAATAAATACTAATGATAGGCCATACAGTGTATAATGGCATAGGTATAATTAAATAAAGGCAGCAACTCGCAACATAACCACATACAGGTGTGCTTCTCACTCTTAGTCAGGCAAGCCTGCTCGGACAGAGTCTCTAAGCCACACCCTGACTCACAATGCTCACAACAACGGTAAACTGTGGCACAATAACAAGCATGCAGAAATAATAAACCCCTAGCTGTTAATCTGCCAGGTGGCAGAGGTCTAGCCGGAAGGATATGGGCTTCGGATACCCGGGCTGAGCCACCTGCTCTAGCCTAGGGACGTTCCCAAGTCTGTGCGCCAAATTACTCTAATTGAAAGGGTGCTCTCTTGAGAGACTCAGATCCCAAGTATCTGACTCTCTCCTGGCGACCCTAAATCAAAAGCAAGACGTGCTAGCGCAGTGCTGAGTGGACTAGGCAAGGGCCCTCACACAACACAACACTGGACACACAGGGACACAGACAAGAAAATGCCCCCAGACTCCCACGGGTATCCTAGTAAAGTCGTGCGGGTCCACAGGACTCGCACCAGCAGACTTTACTTAAAGGATCGCAAAAAGCCTCTCCTCCGGTCTAGCCCCTGCTCACCTGCCACAAGAACACACTAGCAAGCATGAAACCACCAAATATGAGACAACAAAAAAGCTTCCTAGGTCTCATTAACAATTACCTCTCTGCATAAAGCCCAAAATCCTATCTAATTATCTGAGAGCTCGTCGTTAATACAATAATAGATATAAGGTCTATCAAGGGGATGGGATAATTAAATAGATTGTTGAAGTAGTGGAAGGAAGGTATACAAAGTAAGAGAGAAAGTTTCTAAGTGGGGTTGAGAGGGATAGATATCAAGGGGGTCCGAAGGGTACGACAGTGAGGTGAGCTCTGAGTCTTGAATCTGTCTGGACCCCACCCTAGGCATGCGAAATACATCCCATGCTTGGCAACACTCCAGACCGTTGCCGCGTCAAAATCCTCTACCCCTTGCGTGAGTCGAAACTAAGCCTAACGTTGCGATCAAATTGGCAACATCAGGCTCGTCCCAAGCTAGACTCTCCGCGCCCGCGCGAAGCAACGTCCCCCAGCCGGTCTCTCTCTCCCGCTCATCTCCTCCCACTCTCACTAGACTTACATCTTATATATTATAGTGAAACAATCAACTATCGAGAATATATTATACTAAGATGCGTTGGTTAAGAATAAGGGCAGCTTCAAGCTGTGAAACAACATAAGAATATCCCAGACATTAGTTACATTGTCGTAGGATATATACTAAGGAAAAGCCGGCCGGCCGGCTGCCGCCAGCCGGTTTCTAAACGGCTGGGAAGCCGACACGCGCGCATGCCCGCACGTGGCTACTATGCAGGAGCGTCACAAAATGTAGTTAGGTGAAGCTTTAGTCTGTGTCTGGTATTGCCTCATGAAACAATGGCCTTTTGTCAACGGAACTGAATTAGATATTTATAATAGTACTTTAGAGGCTATCAACCATTCTGGAATATTTAGTCATTCTGCTTGTACTGTAAATCTTTTCTCTCCTTTGGTCTCCTCCGACCATAAACTTAACTTTGTCACCTGTCCTATCTCTCCGGTCCGGCCACCCGATCCTCCCAGCTGGCGGTGCTTGTTGCACTTTGGCACTGTCGACTGGGTGGCTGTTCGGCAGTACTTCTTTGATTTCCCATTCAATTACTTCTGCTTCCTCGGAGAATGCTGAACGCATTACCAAGGTAATTCTCTTGGGCATGGAAGCATCCATCCCATTTTTTTTCTCTCAGACTAATGCAAAAAAAAAAAAAATTTTTTACTCACGCTTGTTCTACTGCTGTCTGCAATAAGAAGGAAGCATTCAAACGATACCATCATATTCAAACTCAAGGATCTTATTCTTCCTATGTTTCTGCCCGGAATCAAGCCAAATCTGTTCTTCGACTTGCCAAGCACTCTTTCATCAATAATAAATACACTGAACAATCCAACTGTAGCTCTTCCCAAGCCTTCTGGCATCTAGCCAAAAACTTCTCAAACAAAAAAATCTTCTCCGCCTTTCCGTCCTATTTTCCACTCTGATGGCACCACCGTCACCTATTCCTCTGACAAAGCTGAACTCTTCACTCAAACTTTCGCTAGAAACTCCACCTTGTATGATTCCAGTGCTATTTCTCCCTCTCCACCCCCCTCTTTCCTAGTTATGGCTAACATCATAATCTCTTCCAAGGATGTACTTTTCACCCTCTCTGGGTTTAACCCTTCTTTAGCGGCTCACCACTTAAGTCGAGTTAAAAAAAGCTGGACTAACTGGCGGCGCTTGACATAGGTCGAGTGGCAATTTCAGCACGTAATGTTGCTGAGAGAGAGAGACAAGTGGTGGCAGGAGACTAGCGAGCGTATGACTGCTCCAGACCACCGCGGCGAACCTACTGACACGAATCTCAGCTCCCTCCTCCCTCTCTCACTCGCTACATACTCAATTATATGGGGAAAGTACCGAATTACATGCTTTTTGCACTCGCGTTGCACGGTTATTGCAAGAAAACTATCCATCATACAAGGATCGTTATGGTGTCATTCGAAAGCTCTGTTCATGCCCTTTCAGGGATAGATACTTGTTTTACGTTCTGGGTCTTATTTAGGCATGAAAATGATCACGTAAACAGCCCTATTTTGGCTAAAAACACCCCGCTGGGCGGTACATATAAATAAACCGCATAGGCCGCTCGTTATGTGTTAATACTTAGAAGGAGTACGGACCGGACGATGTTCCTCCTGTTGTACTAAAAAACTGTGCTTCCGCGCTGACTCCCTGCCTAGGCAAACTCTGCCGCCTCTGTCTCTCCTCTAATGTTTTTCATTCTTGCTGGAAGTTCGCTCTCATTCAAGCTGTCACAAAGAAGGGTACCTGCTCTCAACCCTCCAACTATCGTCCAATTGCTCTCATTTCATGCATCTCTAATGTTTTTGAACCTATTCTTACCTCAAAATTTCTTATGAATTTATCTTCCCATAACCTACTCTCAGACCGCCAGTATGGCTTCCTTAAGGGTCGCTCTACTGGTGATCTTCTTTCATATCTTACTAATTCTTGGTCATCCTCCATTCGGCACTTAGGTGAGACTTTTTATGTTGCACTAGACATATCGAAGGCCTTCGATATGTCGATTGTGTCGTCTGACACAAACCCCTCATTTCTAAACTACCCATCTTCGGTTTCTATCCTTCCATCTGTGCCTTTGTCTCTGATTTCCTTTCTGACCGTTTCATAGATGCGGTTGTGGACGGCCACTGTTCACATCCTCAACTTATCAACTATGGTGTTCCTCAGGGTTCTGTCCTACATCCAATTATCTTCCTATTATTCATTAACGACCTTCTCAACTGCATCTCCAGCCCTATTCACTCATATGCTAACGATTTTACCTTACAGTACTCAATTGGTTTTCCAGAACGCCCCAGCCAGCAATCCCTCAAAAACAAACAAGTAATGAAGCCATACAACACGTATCTTCTGATATAACTACTATCTCCAATTTGGGCAAAAAAACTTTGTTGCCTTTAATGCTTCCAAAACCCAATTTCTCTATCTAACTGCCCGTCCCGAGCTCCCAGAGGACTATCCCTTATCTTTCAACAATACATAAATCAATCCTTCATCTTCTTGGTGTCTCTTTTTCTTCTGCTCTCACCTGCAAGGACCATATTACCAGTCTTGCTAAGGGAGCCTCCCAGAAACTGGGTGTGCTCAATCGCCTCAAAGTTTTGTCTACCCCTGCACAGCTTCTTGCTCTGTACAGGGGCACAGTGCATCCTTGTATTGAGTATTCTTCACATGAGTGGGGTGGATCCTCTCACACCGCACTCCTAGACAAAGTAGAAAGGAAGGTCTTTCGTATCATTAACTCCTGTCCACTCACCAACTCTGCAATCTCTCTCTCTCTCTTCGCCGCAATGTTGCATCTCTCTTGTTATTCTATCACTACTACAATAATCAGTGTTCCTCAGAGCTCTCCCAGTGCATACCACCTTCTCTACGTAGGGTACGTGGTACCTGCATTGCAATACAATCCCATCCCTACTCTGTGCAACTCTCCAACCCAATAGTGCAACGTTACTCTCAGTCTTTCTTCTATTCAACAGCAGGGCTATGGAACTCTCTCCCAAAATCAGTCTTTCCTTCTTCCTATGACTTACAATGCTTCAAACTCTGTGTGTCCAAACATTTTGGATCGAACGTTTCTTGATTTTGGCCCTTTCACTCTTTCAACTCTGGGGGAGGCACTCGCTACAGGCAGTTCTGCCTTTTGTCTCCTCACTTACATAAAAAAAAAAAAAAAATATATATATATACTGTATATATATATATATATATATATATATATATATATACTGTATATATATATATGTATATATATATATATATATATATATATATATATATATATATATATATTTATATGTATATATATATATATATATATATATATATATATATATATATATATATATATATATATATATATATATATATATATATATATAAATATGTGTGTGTGTGTTTGTGTGAGTGTGTGTGTGTGTACGTACGTCAAGCAATACAAGGTGCCTAGTTCGTAACAAAAACAGAACGTTTACCATACCGCTGCTCACTACAACCACCTCCTGAGCTTGATTTTAGGTTGGTACATTGGACAAGGAAAATGTAACCGGAATCGGCATGCTATGTAAAATATATAATGTTATTGCGTAGTGCTTGTTCTTTGAATCACTGTAACCAACATTGTTAACAAAGTAAAGTTATAATATTGTACTTTATATTATGTTCCGTAAATTAGTCATGCAAGAAAATGTACATATTGACTGAATCCTCCATTTTGTTAGTAAAAGTATATGCAATTAGTGAAATGTGTTTTTATTGCAATACATACACTAATGTAACCGAAACCCTGTCTTGTACCGCGTAATGTATATGTGTACTGTATTATATTCTTCGTATTATGTTTGTTATATTTTATGATTGGTGTTTGAATACGCTTTATTATATCCAACAAGCATTATGCTCTTTCTTTGGAGTTATGATTGGTTATACATTTAATGCTCTACATTTACATTAATAGATCATTGTCTTGTCCTCATTCCACATATTAATAATTACCTATTAATAGGTTTTTGCTGTTGTACTTGACTAACAAATATTTTTCAAAGTTATTCTAAGTAATTATTGAAAGGACAAAACTACCATCATCACTAATGGAATATCACCCTCTTGACAGCTTTCTACCGAAAAATGTACACGTTTTATTCAAGAGGAGTTCTTGGAGGTATTTTTCTAAGATTGATGGAGGTGTAGGGAGGAAACTAAAAACATCCCATTAATCAACTTCTACAACTTGTCAACGTTTGCCAACATAATTACTCACAAGACAAGTACCGTACTTTGGGAGTTTACTGGGGTTTTTTTTTTGTTATTGTATTCGTCTCAAGTTGGTGCAAAACTTTCAGCCGCCACTTTGAGCCATGACACGTGAGACATGCAAAGTTCACTGGCGTGTGTTTGTATTGACTGGCTGATGGATATATACTGTAGTGTTGAGGGGGGAGGGGGGTGTTTTTCTGGACCCCCTCCTCCCTCATATTTAGCCCCATTAGCTATGAGATTTTAACACGTTCGTTCCATTAGTTTGGCGATTTTGAGATCTTTCGCCCCATTTATTATTCAATATTAAGTTCTTTTGTGCCATTTAGGTGTCAATGTTGTCATGGCAAGCGATAGCGAGCCTGTAATTTTAGGAGGAACCGGCCTTCGGGATGGATATTTTCTACCGAAACATGAACAAATGTATCTTGAATGGGGGTCTAGGTTCTTTTTGTGTTTAAGCTTGATGGAAATGTAGCGAGGACACTAAAAATAATTAAGTATTTATACTGTATATATATACTGTATATATACGGTATATGTATACTATGTGTATATATATATATATATATATAATATATATATATATATATATATATATATATATATATATATATATATATATATATAGTATATACAGTATATATACAATTATATATATATATATATATATATATATATATATATATATATATACAGAGCAGGTACAATTAAATGTAACCCAAAGTAAACCCCCATGTTACTGAAAAATAAACATCTACTGTAAATGCCCACTGTTAACTAACGTCATAATACGCACCCACTTCTAACATCTGTTTACAAATTACATACATTCTGCTTATGCACACTCGGCACACAAGTACAGTAGATACGTACACTATATATGCATACATACCGAGTTTCACATGCTTGCACCCAGTGGGTGGACACCTCGACGACGTATAAAGACTAATGACACACACAACAAAGCCACTCCAATAGCTTCCTCTCATTCCAACAATCCTTCTCTCTCAACACTCCTCGGTAAGTATATACGAGGTGCTGTTGTATAGGCTTATCCCTCAATACCTTCACCTGACCTGACCTGACCAGGCCTGCATAACTGTCAACAACCACTGCAAACAAAAACTATATAGTGACCCCGCAACATGGCTACCAACATCAATGTCCACGCAATACACTGCTATATAAATGTAGCAAGAATGATGTCAGCAAATTACAGATATATGAAACTTGCCTCTCTTTCTAATTGCACAACAGTGTGAGGTATCTCTTCCCTAATATTACCTACATTGACGTGGTAACATCATCATTGACCGACCTTCAAAATCAACTTGCAATACCACTTACTGTGAAGAGAAAATTCAACTGTTAGTTTAAGGGGAGGCAGACAGTTTTTCTGGACCACCTTCTCCCTAATGTTTAGCCCCACTAGTTTTGAGATTATAAGACGTTCGGCCCTTTAGTTAGGCGATTTTAGCACCTTTCGCCCCAATTCGTTGTCAATTTTAAGACCTTTCGTGCCATTTAGGTGTCGATAATTTCCTGGCGAGCGATAGCGAGCCTGCAATTGTAAGACGAACCGGCCTTTGGCCGAGACATTTTTCTACCGAAAAATGTACAAATTTATCTTGAAGGGGGCTAGGGGATGTTTTTCTAAGCTTGATGGAGGTCTAGGGAGGAAACTAAAAAAATATATGAATAAATTAATTAATAGACCAAACAAACGGTCAGTCTCCCCTTAAACAATCAATATCTTTCCTTGTTCCTTTCCCTTGTGTTAGCTGCAGCCGGTTATCAAGACAACTCTGGCTCTACATTTCCCCACCAGCGGCTGTAAGTCAGAAGCCAGAGCTAAAACATGGAGCTTAATTAAACTGGAGATAACCAAACGCGTCCTTAGGGTGTGAGTGGAATGGTTGGGGGATGGGGAGGTGGTAGAATATTGTTCATGAACAAGACGAAGCCTAAAGTAAGTACAAAGCTTCCTGTGTTAAGTATAATATTCGAAATAAACAATACATATATTATCAATTATCATAAAATGAGAAGGATAGAGTAAAAAAGTGCTTGCTTATCTTAGTAGTTTTGTGAACACGTGTTAATGGTTTAGTGTTTTTGCTGTGTAGTTCCCCAGACAGTCTGGTTGACCGAAGCCGCGCCAGATGCTCGGGGCTCCCAAAGAAGCCAGGGGGAGGCGAGATATGTCTTTGAGAGGGCATGCAGCGAGTGAAGGGATCATCAGCCCACAGTCTTGCACCCCCGGGCCAATGCCCCCGCAGCCCCCCTAGCAGTGCCACCCAATCGGGCGATCTCGCCAGCACCAAGAAGGGAAAGTAGTACAAGAAAAGAAACAGGCAGAAACGGCTAAGGTTGGGTTAAGGATGTCAAACCTCACACTGGATAGGACCAGCCCTCAAACGAATGGTTAATTGTTAAGTTAAAAGCTGGACAAATATGGTGTGAGAATGAGTTGATTATAAAGACTTCGCTAATAACCTTCTAGTTAACAATATTGCTGCAACAATGATGGCAATATAACAGAACACTTTAGAACACGTATAAGAACAATAGGAAAAATAGGAAGGACATAGAGAGTTGTTGATGAAAAATATAATTATATCTTCATGCATGTATGATTGACCGAACAAAAAGGAAACCTTCGTAGAGTACTCCAAACCAGTATCTTACAGTGATATCATAATCCATGATCCCTGTTGAGTTCACTTTAAGGGGTGAGGGTTTATTTTATATGGTTCACCTTCTCCCTCATGCTTAGCCACATTGGTTTTGAGCTTTTAACTTAAGACGTTAGTTTGGCAGGTTTCTAGTTTTTCCTAGCGAGCGATAACGAGCATGTAATTTTGAAGGAATCGGCCGGGATATAATTCAACCAAAAAATTTACAAATTGATCTAAAATTGGGAAGCTTGATGGAAGTCTAGTGAAGAAATAAAAACAAATAATAAGTAAATATAAAATCGACCAAAAAATAAGCTCTTCCCCCCTTAATTGAAGAACACAGTTCTTTAAAGTATAGCAAACAGAGTGAAACAAGGTGATTTTCCCATTCCGAGGAAAAAAAACCCACATATATATATATATGGAGGTAAAATCACTAATATACGTGATCAAATTATGTAGTAAAACTCGCTAGGAAAATTTAAACAATGGAACACCAAGCTTTCGTCTATTCTCTCAAGACATCTTCAGGGTAATACATGAAACAGGGGGAGAGTGAGGCTTAAATACCCGTCCTAAATCATCTGTGAGTTGCTAACTAGCATACAAATACAAAAAGTGTTGCCAGCCTGTTGTCATATTTCTAGGAACATAATTATTTTATATACAAAATATATTTACATAGGCTATATACATTGAAATGTGCATACCAATACAGTCTAATTATATATACAATTTGATACACATCAATGAACTTTCTGATCCCTTTCAGACTGTTATCGTAACTTATGTAAATATGAAGAAATACATATACCTGTACAAATACATATAATTACATATTCATACACATATACATGCATACTGTATACACACATACATTACATACATACAAATACAAATTACATATATAAGAACAAAATAAAAATGGGAGTCTGCAGAAAGCCGATTGGCAAACAAGGCAGATCCTACCCACACCCAACCCTAATAATAAGGCCGAATTATAGGCCCAACTCACTAATACTATGGACCCTGGGGACTGACCTTCCCAAAATGGTCAGATCAACATAAGGATAAAAGGAGTCTGTAGAAAGCCGAATAGCCCACACCTGGCATATCCCCCTCACAACTAAACAGTATATAAATTATACATAAACGGGTCGAGCAGGATTTATACGGTAGGGAGCCAACTTGAGCTTTTCACGGTCTCCAGCCTCTATGTTAGGTGCCACCCCGGACATCAGGCCTGGAGAATCAACAAACATGCGGAAGTACTCCCACAGCCTAGTAAACAACTCCTCTTGGCGCTTAGGAACAAGATGTTGCAACTTATCTCGAAGAACAACATTCCCATTGCCCTCCCACAACCCAGCCGGGACTGCAGCCTCTAAACTATAGTCTCCCTCCTTCTCCACCTCCGTCCCTAATACAGTCAGGTCATGAGAGAGACAATCTGTACCACCTGTGCAGTCACTCCCACAGTTCCCTGCCGATACTATACATGCGCAACCCCGCATTCCTTGCAGCTACACCGGCCTGCGCAGCATCACCGCCTTCAGCGCCACAGCCAGATGCAGTCGGTCTATGGTAGGGCTGTTGCATTTTACTATGGCAGCATTGGGAGACTATGCGACGGTCGGGCGTATCTATTACATAGTCAACCTCACCAATCAGCTTAATGTCCTGATACTGACCACAAAACTTAGCAGCCATGGGTCGACCCTGAACTGACAACCGTGCCAAAGCCTCGTCGCCCACCTTGAACACCCTAGATTTAGCCTGTTTGTTACAAGGGCCTCTCATCTTATTGTTCATGCTGCTAACCGGGATAGCCTCCCGGGTATCTAGTGGTAGTATCAATTAAAGTGTGCAAGTATTTATCTCCTGAACTGGTGGGTAATAAGGGGCCAACCATGTCAACTATGACACGAGTCAATGGCGGTTCAACTGCAGATGTAGGGATCAAAGGTGCCACGGGTTTCCTGGGTGGGGTTCTTCAACTACCTTACCAATATGACACATCAAAAAAGAAGCCACCGATGCATGCATATTAGGCCACCAAAAATGAGAATGTAGCCTATTAGTAGTCTCACGTATCCCTAAATGACCCGCCAGTGGCTCCACCTGCGTTAGCCTAACCAGCCCTTCCCGGAACTGGGCAGGCACCACTAACTGCTCCTCCCCCAAACCTGAGTTCGTATCCGGCTTCCACTGCCGATACAACAATGCCCCCTTTACAACATATTTCTCTGCTTGACCGTTCTTCCCACCAGTCATACCGACCTTCTTAAACAGGAGGCCCAGACTGGGGTCCTCTTGCTGCAACTTGCTCAGTTTGTTTCTAGGCAGTTACCTCTGACCTCTCAAAAATATCAGAAGGTTGAGTCGGTTTCACTATGTCAGACTCCTCGTCTGGCACTAGGTCACCTCTACTAGTCTCGGTAGCCTCACTGGGGTCAGCCAAGCTCACAGCTGTCTCCGGACCAGTGTCATCTAGTAGTGCATCATGGGATGGCCCGCACTCGTGGCTGTCGGCCCCCGCATCCACCTGTTGTGCCAAAGGTGCCACTGATTGGGTCACAGCACCAACAGGGTAGATAGAGTCCATGTTATCTTCTTGCAAACAACCACCACCAGGGGGCACAAAAACAGCCTCAGCGACGACTATAGGAGGAGGGAAAACTACATCCCCTGCCAAGTCAGTCCCGAGCAAAAAGTCCACCCCCTCAACTGGCAGAGTGTCCACCATAGCCACCTTACACTCGGCAGTCAAAAGTGAGCACTCTAGGGTCACCGGGACTAAATCACAGAATTGTTCACTGTTGATTCCCCTGCACATAACAAACTCTCCCGTGCTAATAGGTCCCCCTGTCAGGTTGCGACACATGGATTGTTGCGCACCAGTATCCCTAAACACCTTGACAGGGTAAGTCTGCTCCCCAACCCTCACAAATCCATCATGTATGAATGGCCGACACCAATCAGGGGAAGGCTGGTTATGCTCAGGTGGTGATACCGCCTGGGGCGGCAAAGTGCTTACTAACCTGTTCGCGCTGGCCAACACTGTCCCCCAAACTCACCAGTACCTGGCTTGCATTTCACATGCACCTCCCCTAATGTCGCCACCAACTGGACAGCCTTGGGTTCCTGAGGTTTAATATGACCCTATTGCTTGCAGAAATAACATCTCACTTCCGTAGAAGCTTGCTGGTTGTCGGCCTTAGTATAATGTTGTGTTTTATTTGTGGTACCTTTGGGTGATGATGGGCGAGCTGATACTGTGGCTGCTTGGTGCACAGGTCGGTCTCTCCTGTCACCAATGCTCCCCATGCACGTGCCACGCCGGGCTAATGCAAAGTCATCAGCCCAAACTGCTGCTTCCCTTATTGATTTAAACCGCTTTCCTTTTAATTTTTCCCCAATGTCCTTTTCAACTATGCTTGCAAACTGCTCCATCAGCCAAACCTCACACGCCGCCTCAAAAGTACCGGCTGATTCTGAATGCAGCCACTTAGCTAGAGTATCGCGCAGGTACCTGGCACATTCCACGTGCGAGTCCCCCTGCCGCTTCCGAGCCCCCCTGAAGGCCAACCTGTAAGCCTCGGGACGCAGCTCGTAGGCTTTTAACACAGCCTCTTTAAGTACATCATACTCTAGCTCCTGCACTTCTAGGTGATCGTATGCATCGAGAGCCTTGCCTTTTAACACATTAGACACCAACGCTGCCCAGCGATGCCTCGGCCACTGATACTCGTGGTCCTTCTTTTCAAAACGTAAGAACCACTCTGTGACCTTAAGTTCATCGAAGGCCGGCACGAGCTTCAGCCGCCGAGACAACAACACCTCCTCTGCCTCCTCTCTAGATACATGACCAGCACTATTCCCTTGTCGTCCTTGCCCACTAGTTTCCAACTTGGCCTTCTCCAAATCTGCCTGTATTCTCTTCTCCTCTACCTGTATTCTCTCTCTGTCTATCTCCATCTTCCTCAACTCCATCCTCTCATGCATCTCTCTATCTTTCTGCCTCTCTTCTCTCTCTGCCCGTAGGCCTATTCTCTTCTCCTCTATCTCCAATCTCTTAAGCTGAAGCTCGACCTCTGGACTCCTTCATGACCCTATCGGGGTTATTGGAGGAAACTGGGCGTAAGGGGGAACATTGTGCTGAGCCCCCACCATATGAGTGGCATTGAAATGCTGGGGTGTGGCCAACGGCACATGGGGGGAAGAAGGAGGATACTGAGGTTTGCTAGCATAACTTGAAACAAATGTACTGGCCATAGGGGCCTGAACATAGCCCTGTAAAAATGAAGGGGCCGTACTGATAGGGCTAAATGATGACGGTGGAGGTGTGGTGGCAGGTGCTGTGGTAATAGTGGGAGACTGCCTACATACAGTATCACCTTGCTCTGGAGTTGTTGCTCCACTCCGGTCCCCAGTAGAATGGTAGCTAGCCTGGCTAATAGGACGCTGTGGCACATGCTGGATGGCGCCCTCATCCACAACACGAGTACTAGCCTGTGCAGATAACTTAGACACCTCTTGAACTAACTCTGCCTTAGCTATACCACCGCACCTCCATCCATACACCTCCAACACACGTCTTCATTCATCACTACTCCTGTTAGCAACCTCTTCTTGACTAGGTTGGGTTGCAATAAACTGCACAACGTCCTCCTTCCCCACAATGTGAACAGGAATGTAATCAACATGCGACATCTTAGCAATAGTTCTGGACACAAGTTAATGAAATAAGAGTACTATGTCCATAGACTTTCTACAGCAAGAAAAAAATGACTGACAATCTAAATATAATTGCTTCACACCACAAGAACTCTATACTATCACACTATCCTAGGCGAGGTCGCCACTGTTACGAGGGGAGGCTGGGGGAAAACAGGTGCTCAAATAGCCTAGCCCACAGCACCCTAACCCTGCAACAGACACGCTCTTAATATTTGACTCAAACACCAAGACACGCAGGTTCTCTAGGAAAAATGGTTATCTTCCTCTTGGCTCTATTAAAGCAGCAACAATGAGACACAAAAATATTGATTGCCCCTGAGTATGGTAGATAATGCGTATAATATTTAAGAGTACTTCTCTTCTAGACTGCACCTAACTGAGGAAACATAACACTGCCAGACTCCCAGACACTTCATAGTATGCCCAATCGCTTAGGAATTAGGAATACTATAAAGCAGAAACATGGGGTGGGGGGGGAGCCTGAAGCACTAACCTAAGACATGGAACACAAGAGTTGACATTCCAGTAGGTTGGGGATATGTTACCCTTGAGCATACCTCCAAACCACTGTGAATGTCAACTTCAATAATAAAGGAGAAATATACATGTAATATCAATATGCAATGCGGTTAAACAATGGGAAAGGATGCACGGAAGAACAGGGTGAAGTTTATATACTAAGATTGCCAAAGAAGGAAGGAATGCAGTAATTAATATTAAACTAAAGAGGTTGAAACAAAACAATATGCTCAATATGACTCCAGCCCCTGCTATATTTCAATCAAACAAAGAAACAAAAGAGATATGCGGTGTGTAACGGGAAAACACGTAGCAAGCCAACATGTGAGGCAATGATGTTGCTATATCGAGGGGTGGGACTGAAATGCCGGCCCTGTAGCCGCGGGAGTGAGGCGGGGGCCTCGCGTGGCGGGGAAGGGCTCCAGGCGTCGCAAGAAAACTTAATTATCTCAGGCAGCCTGTGGTCTCATTAACAACAAAAGTAATACAATAAACATGAGTCATCATTGTGTAAATTATGATTAACTGGATTAATCACACAAGACTAAATAAACTAACTAATTCATAGGGCTAGCAAGACGGCAACATATCACAGGGCGCCAACAAGGGCTCGCTCGTGGGAAACAAAGACAGAGGCTAGCCTCCCGCCAGGCTCCTGCCCGATAGGCCTTGTACTTGTAACTCGCTCACAAAAGATATACTGTAGGCTACAAACTCATTTAGGAGTGACAATATATATAATTATATACTGTATATATATATACTGTATACTGTATATATAAAAAAATATATATATATATATATATATATATATATATATATATATACCGGTATATATATATGTATATATTTATATATAATTATATATATATATATATATATATACTGTATATATATATACAGTATATATATATATATATATATATATATATATATATATATATATATATATAAATATATTATATATACCGTATATATATATATATATATATATATATATATATATATATATATGTTAGTATAGCCAGGTAATAGATTCTCTTTTAAACAGACGAGGTTAAAAGCAATAGCAGTTTCAGCATTCAGGATTTTATTGTTACAGCTTTCAATATTTCTAACAATTTTCCTCTGGGGTTCAGAGGTGAGGTACAAAAGGTTAGCAAAATTCATGGCGGGAATATGTACCAGCAAATCGACGGTGTAGCGATGGGAAGCCCCATGGGGGTCCTGTTCGCCAACTTCTTCATGGGAACTATCGAAGAGGAACTCCTGGCTGCCCACCGGCCCACTGTCTACTTCAGGTACATTGATGATATCTTTGTGCGGGTGAAGGACCTGGGCGAACTCAGGGACCTCCAGCAGCGCTTCATGGCCGCCTCCGGAATCAACTTCACATACGAAGAAACCACCGATGGACATCTACCCTTCCTCGACCTCCTTGTCTCCCTCCACGACCACGGCTTCAAAACTACCGTGTACACCAAACCTACTAACAATGGCCAATGTCTTAATGGGGAAAGTGAATGCCCTAAACAATACCTACAGTCCACCATCGCCGCCTATGTCAGGAGAGCCCTCACCCATTGCACCACCTGGAATGACACACACAATGAACTGGAAAGGCTCACCCAGGTCCTAGTCAACAATGGGTATTCCAACACTGACGTCACCAGTGCCATCAACCACCACCTAGAAAAATGGTACAAACAAGACCCCCCTAGCACCAACCCGGCCAATGACATTAAATTTGTCTACAGAAACTACATGTCTTCCGACCACACAACAGACGAATCCATTATGAAAGAAATAATTAACAAAAACGTCCTCCCCACCAACCCTGACAATAAAATCAAACTCATTATTTACTACAAAACTCCTAAGACCTCCAACCTTGTCCTCCGTAACCGCCCCATTTCCACCAACCAACTGAAAGACGATCATGTGATATACCAACATATTTGCACCTCTGGGGACTGTGGACCCCTATCCTATGTTGGAATGACACAGACTCGCCTTTCCCGTCGACTAACCCTCCACCTTCAATCTGGCGCTATAAAAGATCACTATCAAGCCCCCCACCATATTGGGATGGGCGTGACCAAGGTCGCGGGACTTTTTCCCGCGACGGTCGGGACTCCACCTCCTTCCTTCTCTTTGTGCCGCCCTCCATCTAATCATAAGTTTTTAACTAGGAATAAGTTTTAAATAATAAAAGTTTTAATGAACTCGAATTTTAAGTATCTGAAATATACAGCCATCTAATCTTGTGTGTACCTATGTTTGCATAATATTATCTATGTACAGAGTAGACTAGGTTAGCAGAATCTCTGATCACTTTTCGCTGCTGGGTTCTCGTGATCTGTCCGGTGGGATAATACAATATCCCGCCGATCAGAAGCGAGGGCTTGGTCGGGGGAGTGCTTGGGAGGACGCTTATACACTGAATCTCTGAACAGCATTTTTGGGAGGCTTGTCGGGCGGGAATTGGTGCGATACTGCATCTAGCCTGTTTTTGCCGGACAAGCTTCTTCGGGTGTGTTCGGGAGGACGTGATTTAAATAAATATTCATTGGTTTTAATTTTGAAGTGAGAGTAATGAGTGGCACCAGGAAGAGGAGCTGAGCTGTTCTGGACCGAGCTAATTGCTACGTATCCACGAATTATAGGATACATTATTAAGAAGTAAAAACAGGCATACAATGACACACCACCGACTACAATGAAACGACTATTAATATATAATATATGTATAGTAAAGAAATAATGGAGCATTCTGGTTGAGCCCGGAACCTATTTTACTCTTCTACTTTATTTCTAACTTCTCTCTTTACCTTGTTCTTATACCAATCCCACAAACCCTCCAATCACTCACCAAAATATCTTCAACTCCCATGCTCCCCAATTCCTCCCAAATATATTTGTAATAGTTGCTTATATCTTTACTCCAGCCATCGGTCGGTCGGTCGGCCCACCATCTTGCCCTACCTCGCGCCGACCTAGACAAACAAACCACCATACTCGACAAAGAATCAGACCCCAGAAGACTAGCTATTTTAGAAGCTCTATACATCCAAACACTCAACCCCAGCATCAACAACCAAACACAAGACCTTCAAATTCTTCCTTCAGGCAAGCGCTACAGGCATGCTGACCCCCCTCCTCTCGCCCCGTGCCCCCCTCCCTTACACTTCCACGCTCAGCACACAACTGATAACACCAACCAATCACAGCCACCCACAGCCAACAACCAACCACCGATAAGATTTAGTGCCCGTCTCGCGAATAGACTACCTTCCACCAATGAACAGCCACCACACACCCAGTAGCTCCGCCCACCTCCCTCTCCTTGATCCTCAAATTTTGTATATATATGATGCTTTGTCCCTATTCTAATCATTACCTCTCCATTCCCTGAAGATGCAAGATGTTTACTTGTGAAATGTTAGATCCACCATGAATTTTGCTAACCTGTTGTACCTCATCTCTGAACCCCAGAGGAAAATTGTTAGAAATATTGAAAGCTGTAACAATAAAATCCTGAATGCTGAAACTGCTATTGCTTTTAACCTCGTCTGTTTAAAAGAGAATATATATATACTGTATATATATATATGTTATAATCCAAGTGTCTATTTCGTAATCCCTTTTCCTTCCGTAATTTGTCATGTATTTCTGCAAACATATATCGTGATCATTCAGAAATAATTATTTTTCCTAACTTATAAGAACATAAGAACATAAGAAAATGGGAGTCTGCAGAAAGCCGATTGGCCTAAGCAAGGCAGATCCCTGTCCCACACAACCCCAATTACAAAGCCCAATTATAGGCTCAACACTCTAATACTCTGAGGATCATCTTACCAAAACGGTTAGAGATTAACGCAGGATTACGGGGGTCTGCAGAGCGCTGATTGGCCCAACCCGGCTGATCCCCCTTCACACCCAACCCTTCTCGTCCAT
Organism: Paralithodes platypus; assembly: GCA_032716605.1. NCBI lineage: Eukaryota > Metazoa > Arthropoda > Malacostraca > Decapoda > Lithodidae > Paralithodes > Paralithodes platypus. The sequence goes on along the minus strand of CM064502.1, from coordinate 40,520,886 downwards.
ATGCTTATCCAATTTTATCTTAAAGCTCCCTACCGTTTGTAATCCCACTATAGCACTTGGTAGTCCATTCCACCCATCTACAACTCTGTTACCAAACCAATATTTGCCTATATCTTTTCTGAAACGAAATTTATCTAATTTGAAACCATTGGTACGAGTTCTTTCGCTATCACTGAGCTTTAGTACATTTGTCATGTCCCCTTTGTTAATTCCACTAACCCACTTGAACACCTCTATCCCCTCTAACTCTGCGTCTCTCTAACGAATGTAAACCTAATTTCTTCAACCTTTCTTCATACGGAAGATTTCTAATATTATGGATCATTTTTGTCATTCTACGCTGAACTCTCTCCAATGAATCTATGTCCATTCTGTAATAAGGACACCAAAATTGGACAGCATAATCTATATGGGGTCTCACTAATGACAAGTGAAGTTTTAAGATTACATCAGCAGTTCTGTTACTCACACTCCTAGAGATGAACCCGAGAATCCTGTTTGCCTTATTACGTACGCTTATACACTGTTTTCTAGGCTTCAAATCATTGCTAACAAACACACCTAGATCTTTCTCGCAGTCTGAATTTTCTAATTCTAAATTAGCTAGTTTATATTTAACATTTGTTTGCATCTTCCCTATCTTTAATACCTTGCATTTGTCAATGTTAAACTTCATCTGCCAATTTACTGACCATTCATGTAAGGTATCTAGATCCCTTTGGAGGCACTCTATATCGCTATCTGAATCAATTGATCTCCCCATTTTAGTATCGTCTGCGAATTTACTTATCCTACTAGTTATACCTAAATCTAGGTCATTTATGTATATAAGAAACAACAGGGGACCTAATACCGATCCCTGGGGGACACCACTTTTGACTGCTCCCCACTCTGACTTGGTACCATTTATGCTGACTCTCTGTTTCCTACCAATTAGCCATGACCTAATCCATCCCAACAACGACCCTCCTATTCCATGTGCCTCAACCTTTCTCATCAATCTCTCATGAGGGACTCTGTCGAAAGCTTTACAGAAATCTAAATATATAATATCATAATTATGACTTGTCATTATCTACTGCTTCATATACCTCTGAGAAAAAGCTAAGCAAATTAATAAGGCAAGAACGTCCCTGAGTGAATCCATGCTGAAAAGAATTTATTAAGTTAAATTTTACTAAGTGGCTTCTAATTTTCCTAGCAATAATAGACTCTAGCAAATTTCCTATGATTGATGTGAGACTAATGGGACGGTAATTGGATGCTATCGATTTATCACCTTTTTTGAAGATCGGAACTACATTTGCAAGCTTCCAAGCTTCTGGAAGTAAACCTGTTTCTAATGACTTGTTAAATAACAATGCTAATGGGATACTTAACTCATCTCTGCATTCTTTTAATACTCTAGCATATACCTCGTCAGGACCAGGCGATTTTTGAGGTTTCAGTCTGTCAATTTCCTTAAGCACATCATTTCTACTTATACTAACTGTACTTAACATATTTTCTATACTATCACTATATACCATATTGACTTCTGGAATCTGTGCCAAATTTTCACTAGTGAAAACGGAAAGAAACTGACTATTTAATGTACTGCACATTTCTAAATCATTTTCTGTTATTTCTCCTATTGAAGTTTTTAGGGGGCCTATTACATCTCTAACTTTAGATTTATATAGTTGGTAAAAAGCTTTAGGGTTATTTTTTGAGACACTGGCTATCCTTATTTCATAATTTCTTTTTGCTTTCCTGATTTCCTTTTTGACCTGTCTTGATAGAGTCTGATAGTATATACGTAAATGATTTTCGCCTTTCTTTATTTTTCGATATATTCCTTTATTTTTTCCTATAAGATCTATTAGCTTATTAGTCATCCATTTTGGTTGGTTCTGCGTCGATCTAAATCTTCGTTTACGGATATATTTATGTTGAGCATTGTGGAGTGAAGCAATAAACTGGTTATATGTAGGTGGCAAGTTTAACTCTGGCATATCCTGACTTAATTGCTTAACAATAGGGTCCACCCTTAAGTCTCTTCTTAGCCCACCATAAATCGGCTTTTCTGAAATCTGGGATAAGTGTCGTATTCTCTTTAGCATTCCGTGTCCATTGTATATTAAAATAAATTGATTTATGATCGCTATTTCCTAGGTGGTCACCAATCTCTACAATGTTTATCATATGTTCATTGTTACTGAAAACTAAATCAAGAATATTAATACCTCTAGTCGGCGTATCTATGAATTGATATAAAAAAACTATCTTGTACTACCCCAACAAACTCTACTGAATCGGAGTCGCCTATTTGGTGCTGCCAATCAATGTTCGGAACATTAAATTCCCCCATAATGCACACATTGCTAAACCTTGATGCTATTTTAATTTCCTCCCATAACGATGTTCCGCCATTTCTACTCATATTAGGCGGTCTATATATAACTCCAATAACTATGGTCTCACTACCTTCGTTAACCTCTACCCCAACACTTTCATTATCATTATTTAGTCTAATACCTGATTTAATACAGCTTTTTAATGTACTCCTGACAAACACTGCTATACCCCCGCCCTTCCTACTTGTTCGGTCATATTTAAACAAACTATATCCTGGAATATCAAATTCTGCTAAAAAATGCCTAGATTCTGTATTAAGCCACGTTTCAGTTAGCGCTATTATGTCTATATTTTCTGTGCTAACGAGTGCTCTAAGTTCGTTCATGTTGTTACATAAACTCCTACAATTTGTATAATATACCCTCAACCAATTACTTTTATTTGCAACTAATTTTCTATTGTGTTTAGCTAACTTATTATTTCCTGTTGAACTACTAGCTCTAGACGGAAATTCTACTCTATCAGTATTCTCATCTTTACTATCAGTTACATGTGTAGTGTTATCGATACTACTATTACACGTCGGGCGGGTGCCCGACCCCGAAAGGGGTTGAAATAGGGGAGCTATCCCCACGCCAAAGGCGGCTTTCTAGGGCCTTTCCTAGCTGATGCTGAGAGGATTGGGTTCTAGTCATGTGGTGATGGGCTAGTCTATCAGAGTGAGAACTGAGCGATCTCTGCCATACCCATAGCTTACTCTGGCTGTTCCTTTAACTTATATATTTTCTAGATCTCAAGTCTTTTCCGTGGATTGACCTCCCAATCTACCAAGATTGGAAGCCAAAGCGTCACATTTTTCTCTTGCCCCTCAACTTTCTCTTCATAATTGCTGAGGGGCACAGGGCCCTGGGTGGGGCTTTGGTTTCCCGGGCGTTTCTGCACCCTCCTCAGCTCCCCGCCATGGAGTGGCTTCGGTCACCCAGGCTTTATTGTGGTCGGCAGAGAGGGTTCTGTGGGGGCGCTCGGTTATGGCCTTGGAATTGCTCGGGGCCTTGGGGCTGTTCGGCCAGGCAGCTTGGGGAACAACAACAACAACAACAACAACTATATCCGCACTATCTTGACTGATTATTTCTATTTTACTCACTGGTTTGTCACATGAAGTACCAGCTCCATATGGAGACAGTATTTTACTTACACACCCAGGTTTTTTTAACGAAACCCAGCAACAATCTTGTCGAGTGAGCTGGTCAAGGTCGAAACTCCTAGTCGAGAGAGATGTACTCCATCCTGGGCATACAGTTCATCCTTACCATAAAAGAGGGACCAGTTATCCAGCAATGGAATAGTATTTGCCTTGCAATACTTCTCCAGCCGGCTATTTACACCATATCGGCCACGGGACTGTCTGCAACAACACGAACACAATGAAAGAAAGAACAACATTGTAGATAGACTGTAGCCAAATACCTTGCCCCGGCGAGTGCTAGCGAGTGGCCAAGCGAGCGACTGAGCCTACATGGCGTTCTGCCAAGCTGCAGGCATCACACCCCCCCCCCAAGATATTAGACGCTCAACCATGAGCTCCATATCTGACAAGCAGAACGCCGACAAGACTCGCCACTCCTAATCACTTCGCAATAAAGAAGGCAAAGCTCAGTTCTCATCAACAAAAAATTACAACCCCTCCCAACACAATAGTTTAATTAATTCACACTGCTATGCTCCTAGAGCGAGCTTCTACTAGGCCAGCCTTCTGAGAGAAGCATAGGTTCGACTCAGAACTTTAGCTATAACATACTTAAAAAAAAATTAACTATTAAAGAAAGAGTTTTTATAGAATTTTCATTTTTAATATGTTTATGGCGGCTGCACTTACAGGGGCAGCCTGATTTTTCTCCACTCTCAACACACAATGACTGAACGGCGAGGGTTCTCCTGCAAACAAACCCTCCCGTGAAAAACAATCAGCCAAAACATTATCAGTGTCCTTAGCATGCCACACATCCAAGTTGTGTTCCGGCAGCACAACAACACCTGGCACTGATATACTGCCCAGTTCAACACAAGACTGGCATTTCTCTTCGCTCTTTCCGGCAACGGGGCCTGCCAAAAGCCTTTCACTAGTTCTACCTTCGTGATAGGCGATGCAGCCCCGAGGCGGTCTATGGTGTCGTCAACTCTCGATAAGGTATAGGCATCTGTCAGGGATAATGCACACACACTCTCGCAATCAACACACTCGCTGATCTTGCCACTTAACACAGGTTGCAAACTTACAGGCAACGACCACTCACGACATTCCTTATCCCTCAGACCCTTGGGCAATAGATAGGTGTCTGTAAGGGATAATGCACACACACTGATCTTGCCACTCAACTCAGGTTGCAAATTCACTGGCAACGACCACTCACAATATCCTTTATCCCTCAGACCCTTTTTCCACAGCTCTGTTTTCACGACAGGATTTATACGGTAGGGAATTAAACTGAGCCTCGCACTGTCTCCAGCCACCATGTCGGATTCTACCCCGTAAATCAGGCCTGGAGAAGCAACAAACATGCGGATGCACTGCCACAGCCTAGTAAACAACTTATCTCGCAGAACATGCCTAGTGCCCTCCCACAACCCAGCCGAGACCGCAGCTTCTAATCTGTAGTCTCCCTCCTTCTCCACCTTCGTCCCTAGAACAGCCAGGTCATGAGAGGGACAATCAGTACCACCTGTGCAGTCACTCCCATAGTTCATTATTGCTAAGGCTTCCCCGCCGATACCGTATATGCGCACCCCCGCATTCCTTACGACTACATCTGCCTGCGCAGCATCACCACTTTTAGCGACATGGCCAGATACAGTCGGTCTATGGTAGGGCTGTTGCATTCGACCAGAGCAGCATTGGGAGGCTATGCGACGACCGGGCACTTCTATGCCACAGCCAACCTCACCAATCTGCTCAATGTCCTCCTTCTGACCACCACCCTTGGCAGCCATGGGTCGACGCCGACCTGAGAACCACGTCCAAGCCTCGTCGCCCACCTTGAACCACCGAAACAACGAGGCTAACGGTCTCCCAACATTCACGTGACCTGCCCGCGGAACATCGTGCACCGCCTGAGTTGTGAGGCTCGGGGGCTCGGCACGACCAGTGGGGTATGAATCGAGCTGGTGCTGGAGCGCTGCACACTGCTGCTCAGGCAGGTGCTCTAGCGCTTCCACAGCCACCAGACTTGTGTCCCCCGCCCACTGCTCCGCCGAGACATGACAATCCCTACTCTCCTCCACCTGTGCCCTACTGCCCCCCTCTCCTTCTCCACCTTGGCCGCTGCAGACCAACGCAGGGACAGTAGGCTGCTCAGGTGGTTGCCTCACAAACTCCTCCAACAGGTTCACATGACATGTTTCCCCTGCTCGTGTTTGATCTCGACAGCACCATTACCACACTTCTGAACTTCCGGATCCTCCAACTGCAGTTTACAAATATCTGAGGGAACTAACTTGTCTAAATGCTTCCGAAGCAACCCAAGTCCTCCCCCAATATCAAACTGAGCAAACCTTTTTTCTCTTTGTGTGTAACGTTGCTGCCTCGAAGTCTCTTCCTGCCCTACCTCCTCACTAGCTGTGACAGGTCCTGGGGCTTCTCCAGACTCCAACAATGGTGCCAATACTGAGTTGCCAAGAAGAGCTGCTGGTACTAAACTCTCCAAACTTTTACCAAAATCAGCCGTCTTCTTCCAACCGTTCCTCTGCTGATCAGAAGACTGAGGATTAGGCTGTGACACTTTGGATGCAAGAGGTCTTGTAACAACGCACGCCATAGGTTGTACTTGACACTTCTCTACCCACTCCTGCTCCTCCCTACTCACGTCGGCCGGCTTCTCGGCAACGACTAAGGGGGAAACCTCAGAAGTAGGCACCGCAAAGTCATTGCCGAGAAGGAGGTCGACGCCCCCAACATGCAAGTTCTCCACAATTCCCACATCCAACTCTTGTGTCACACCATCTACCTCCAGTTCCATCCTGACCAACGGGTATGACCTGATAGCATTGATACCTTGCACCACAACCACCCGTGCCGCGTTTATTGGTCTATCAGTAAAGTTCTTCATTAAAGTCTGAGAGGCACCCGTGTCTCGCAACAGCTCAACTCCATGCTTCTTACCAGCCCACTTCACGCAGCCATGCCCTCGATGGTCACAAACGACATCACGAACAGGGTTCGAGCCTTCCGGATTCTTCTCCACTGGCTGTGTCCCAGCCTCTGATGTTATACCCCGGGCAAACTCAGACGACTTCGGGGACACCCCAATGTTGCGAGCCAAAGACACAACTGCATTAGGTAGCTTGCTTGGACAGGCTCTTGCAAAATGCCCCTTCTCATGACAATGAAAACACTCTAACTCCCCCTAGGGCTTCCCATGAGGTGGGGAAGGGCACAGACCCTTCTTAAACGGGACGGTACTAGGTTTATGGTCAGTTTTGGTGTCGTTGCTCTTGTTCTTAGTGTAATTATGTGTATCAGTGTTTCGGGGAGGGGGAGGGTTACGCTCCTTATTGCCTGCATCACTTCTCAGTGCAAGACCGCACCCATGAATCAAAGATAACCGAAGGTCAGCCATCTCAGCTGCCTCCTGAAGAGTTTTCGGGTTCTTTTCATTAAGATTCAATGTCAGATCGCCGCCTGTACACTTGAAAAATTGTTCTAGAAGCATCAGCTCTTTCAACTCCTCAAACGTCGATGCCTTCTCAGAACGCAGCCAGTTTCTAAATGCATCGGACAGATCCCGGGCATGCTCAAGAAAGGTGCACTCACGACCCTTCGTTACACCCCGGAACTTCAATCTGTACGTCTCTGATTGTAACTCATATGCCCGCAGGACAACCTCCTTCAATACCTCATAATCGATGCACGAATCCAAAGGCAACGCATCATATGCCTTGAGTCCTTTGCCAATCAACCTAGAGGAAACAAAGGCTGCCCACTTAACCTCGGGCCATTGTTGCTCCCGGCGCTTCTTCTCAAAAACGCATAAAAAGTTCAGTGACACCCGACTTGTCAAATACAGGGACTAACTTAAGAAGGTGCGATAAAGACTGATCAAGACCTCGATTCCCAGCACCGAGACGCTGCCCTGTCGACTCCACCCTCGACTTCTCAAAATCTTTGTCTGCACAGTACATGGCTTTTCTCTCCTCAGACTGAATCCTGGACATCTCAATCTCAGATATATGCCTTCGTTGCTCAAGCTCATATCTGGCCCTTCTCTCCTCAGCCTGAATCTTAGCCATCTCAAACTCCCGCTGCTGCTGCTCAGATTCCCGCTTCCGCTGCAGCTGCATCTTAGACATCTCAAGCTGGAAGAGCATATCTGCAGTTAAACCTTGAGGAGGAGGAGATGCAACAATTGGAGACTCACCCAAGTGCAAACCACGCTGCCAGTGACTATCGGCCTGCGGGACCGTACCCGGCTCCGGAGCCCGAGGGGGCGCCATGGTAGGAGTCGAGTGGAATGGGGGCTGGGCCGAAAGTGCCCCAGCTCGCGCTCCACCCGAAGCCCCACGCACCCCGCCGAGCACACAGGCCACCAGGTCACCTCTCGACATGCTGCTTGTGCCCACATGCCCCATGACCGTGGCCAAACACTGGAGACCATACGGATCAATCCCCGACACCCGGTCAACAGTAATAGGTATCTCCAGAAACTTCCTTGCATCCTCCTCACTAGTTATAACTCCAATGTCATCTGACAAACTCCGCTGCTGCACCTCAGAGTCTGTTTCCTGTACTGTATCCCCACTGTACACTGATCCGTCGTCCGACATATTGTCTACCGAAAATTCTCAACGTTTATACAAAAAAAGAAGAGAAGTACCTAAACTCTTTTGTAGCACTATTCACTCAAAAATATAAAATGCTTGAAGACTCTTAAGTGTTATACTACTTGCCAAAAAAAAATCCACGTGTCCACTATATTCCTTTAAACAAAAACAAATGACCACAACACTCCTGCAATATTTCTCTAAGTTCACAAAATCCTAATCAAGGTCGCCATTTGTTACGACCGGGTCTCGTATAAAACAAGGGCTCTTAATCACTGGACTAGAAAGGCACACAGCCACAACGGTAACACTAGATCCAACCCTCGAACTTATAATGCCGGCGCACAAAAAACACCTATACCCTCCAGAGTTATATCTGCGATAGCGGGGTATCTTATAACTCGGTATAAGTGCACTACTACTACAGGCTGATGATCTCTGATACAGCCTGATCACAACAACATACAATTATGTTAATAAGGTATACAAGGAAAAGATAGAGATCTTAATTAAATCACTGCAATGATTTAATGCAAACTAGAAGAAGGTATATTTAAAGTTACTCTAAACAATAATGAACTGTCACTCCTATACTAAAGAAAGTGAACGAAAGTCCCAAAGCATCGAGCAGGAATCTTCTGAAGAAAGTCTGATGCTGGGGTAAGATGATCGTATCGGATTTTGAACTGTTATATAAAGCAGGGACAATATAGGACAAGTGTAGAGACAGACAGTGTTAACTGACACGGGAATAACGATAAATGCACACTAGTATTATCTCCAATAACAAAAGAAGTCCTTCGTCAGGCAACTCAAAAAGCCTGCTCAGGTTATGCAACTCAACAACAACCAAGGCTTACAGTCAACATGAATAAGAATGCTGCATACATAACATAAGAGTTTATAATTCTAAACGGGTGTCTGCTAGGCTAATAAATTCTAGCTGGGATGGCGTAGGCTAGGAAACAATGGCTGAGCAAGTGGCTCGTAGCCTAGCGAGGTCCTCAAGACTGTGCGGCCAAATTACGTTAATTGACGGGGTGCTCTCTTGAGAGATCCAGATCGCTAGTATCTGGTTCTCTCCTGGCGACCCTCTCAAAGTCAAAGCAAACGAGTTAGCACAGTGTTGGGTGGCAGAGGCAAAAGCCCACACTCGCAACACAGTGCTAAACTCACAAGGTACACAGTCAGAAAGACAACCTAGGCTTCCCACGTCTCCGTTGCGATTGTACAGGTTCAACAAAACCTAGTACACATCGGAAATCACAACAACAATGGCCTCACCCCAGTCTAGCATTAAATAGCCCAGCAGACAGCCAAGGAATAGGCAGGGAGACACCGTGAGTGTGTCGAACCTCTACAGACAAAATGGTAACCCCTCCAAAATGCCTAACTAAACATATAATATCTGAGAGCTTCAGCATATAATACGATGGCCGATATATGAAATCGTGCAGAACCAAAGGGGAGTTATGATATTAAATAGAGAGGAAGAATGAGAGGTAAGAAGTTGAGAGAGAGAGAAAGTGCTCTATAGGTAGAAGTCGGAGACAGGTGGCAAGGGATATGTTAAGGGTATGCTGGTCAAGCAAGCTCTGAAGAGAGTAACTCCTCGGGACCCCTAGGATAACACACAAAGGCATGGTGGTCAGCCAATCACAGGCCGCTACATCACCAGGCAGCAGGGCTGCAGAAGGCGCCAGGAACCACCAGCCAATCAAGAAGCGTGGGAAGGCACGCACGCGAGCCTACAGCGAAGGGGAGGCAGCACATGTAGACGCACGCACACACTACCACCCCACTGCCTATATTATTCTCTCTCCTTAACTATATACAATGCATCTTATGGTCTACTCATGATATAAAATGCTTCCCCTTGTCACAGACGAAAATAAAGACCACCATGGGACTGTCTGCAACAACACGAACACTATGAAAGAAAGAACAACATTGTAGATAGACTGTAGCCAAATACCTTGCCCCGGCGACTGCTAGCGAGTGGCCAAGCTAGCGGCTGAGCCCACATGGCGTTCTGCCAAGCTGCAGGCGTCACATCTCACTTTCGGATGTTACTCTAAAATTTGTATTGGGCCTATAGGAATGGTGTATATACCATTGGAAAGGTAATTAAAAACACTACAAGTCCTATAAAGCCAATTTACTCTAGCCAACTTTGTTTGGTTGCAGCATGTTGTCACAGTCGTAAAATTCTACAAAATAATTTCACCTTAATTCATAATCACCTAAATCCAAAAATACACAAAATATATAAAATTGTCTTTATAGCAACTACAGACACACCTATTGTGAGTTGTTTGATCACATACAGAACGTGATATAGGGATTTCTGTAGGATTAGAATGGGTCGTAGTAGTGCTATAGTTTGCAACCTTTTTTTACCTAAATTGTAAGAAAAAAGCAAAAAAAAAAGAAAAATTTGTTGACCTACTTTTATGATCACATACACCTGTGCCAAATTGCATTTACATTGGAAGTAAGGCCTGGAAGTTAGTAAATAACCGGTGGTCGGTCGGTCGGTCCCCTTAAGATCCTAGGCCTAAAAAATAACTTTTAAAAGGCCCCAGTAGCACTTGACATTTTTTGTTTTTTTCCCTCCATGCCTCATATCACTCCTCCACATCCCTTCCTTCCCCCCTTCCGCCACTCCCCCCCCCCCCCCCCCCCCCCCCTTCAATTATCACCTATTTTCCCTGTTATTCCCTTATTCATTGGTATATTTTTGTGTAAACATCTCCAAACCGATCATAGGGTGTGGTCATGTGTGTGTCTATGTGTGGGAAAGAGCGAGAGAGAGAGATACAGGCCTCACTCTCTCTCCAGGCCTGGACAGAGGTGGATGTGAGGCCGGCTGGCTCACAATTGTTGGCTGAACAACTCGCTATCAATTCACAATTTTGACCATACAAATGATATTCCCACTTGTTTTATCGTTGTAACATGTTACTATCTCCATATTAAATGTAAAATAGGCGCATATGGATAAGTATTATTTATATTTATGGTAAATTAACGATTTTAGTGAGGAATACATATAAATACCTACGCACATGGGTATGGTGTATACTACAGGGGCTGCGCAGCTGAGAGGTTAACCCCTTCTGTACCGGCGACGTCTTTTTAATTATCTTCTTGTTTAATTAGACGATGTTGTGCAGTTTACGAAGGATTTGTGGTAGTAAGAAGGGTTAAATCAGATAGTTCGAAGCCTGTTAATTGTTGGAGGCTTTTTGAACAATATAATCCTCTAAAAGTGGTCAGAATGAAATTAAATAGACGTTGCCGGTACAGAAGGGGTTAATATATCTTATAGTTCTTGGTTTGGGTGTTATAGATGTACTGCATGCCAAAGTTTTGTTGTACTACATGTGTTTCTGTTTGTTCGTTGCATACGGTCATAGTTTAAACTAATATAGAACTGAATTTTAACGAAAACATACATATGGCCCTAAGATAGTCACTAACATTATTGAATATGCCCTGATCTTCAATAAATACCCTTCGTTAGGGTAAGTTAAAAAAAAACCACAAACAAAAAAAATACTTCAATGTGTGGTAAGTTATTTACTTATAGATACATAATCAATAAATATAAGGCTATTATTTTTTATATAATTATTGTAATGAATATAGACAATTCGCGGTTGTGTTCTAAAACAAAGGGAATATCGCTATACAGCCGGGAATTACAGTACTTTACGCTTCTATCATTGTTCTAGCCAATATAGATTACATCATAATTAATCTCAACTAGAATACCTCTTGAGGTTGCTGTTATATTAGTTATTATAACGCGTGGTTAGCTGTTAAGGGGGTAGTGGTTAGTTTTGGGTCTTTTTATATATTTTTTATTGATTGATTGGTATCACCCCTAGACTTCCATCAAACTGAAAGAATACCCCCAGACCCATTTTCAAGATAAATTTGTACATTTTTCAGCAAACAAAAATGGCCCAGGCCAAAGGCCGGTTCCTCCTAAAATAACAGGCTGGCTATCGCTCGGCAGAAAAAAATCGACATCTAAGTGACACAAAAGGTCTTAAAATCGCCAAACTGATGAAGGAAACGTCATAAAATCGCAAACTAATGGGGCTAAGTATGAGGGAGAAACGGGCCAGTAAAGGAACCACCTCCCTCTTAATGCATCTATTATAAGTGTTCACTAACATTTGATGTCAGTATACCTGTAACCTTTCCTGTACCAGCGACGTACTTTGGGGTTTATTCCAGCTGCATCTACACGATTTTATGCAGCTTAAGAAGGATCTGTGGGAGTGAAAAATGTTTATTAAGATAGTTGGAGCTCTTATAATTGCTAGATATTCTTCCTAAACTGAATACAATTTGATTAGTAGTAGCCAGAATAGAGTCAAAATGATGTTGCCGGTACAGTATTTGGTGGACTATGTTAATTGAACTGTGTCTTAGGCAGTGATTCAATGACCAGATGATGACTAATTAAAGACAATCAACTTGATCCCTAACTCGTCACACCTACAATCTCTTAAGCATTTGTCTTCCCATAATTTATTTCATGTCGCCAGAAAAACTTCCTTAAAGGGCTGATCTACTGGTAATTCTTAGAATCGGTATTTTGATTACCACTGTGATTAATCTGTGTGAACACAGACAAATGCAAATCATAGTAACAAAATTTACCCATTTCTTTTTTAGAGCAGACACAGACTTTTCCCAACGTTGAACACTAACATTTGCATACATATTATGATGTATGGCACAGCAGGTCTCACAACTCATTCTAATGCTAGGATGCACCAATGGTATATATATATATATATATATATATATATATATATATACTGGTATATATATAAATATACTGTATCTATGTATATATGTATATATATATATATATATATATATATATATATATATATATATATATATATATATTGTTACGTATCTTGACTTAGAAGTGGTTAACTAAATAAATACAGATAGAACAGTTAATGTGAAAGTGTAGCAAACAGCTGAAGGCCAAAAGATCGTAAAGTATTAAAGTTTGTCTGTTGTTACTTGTTTTCCCTCAGTTGTTGGGACAGTTATCCTTTATACTCTGATACGCTTCAATTATATTTAATCAGTTAACTATTTAACGATAGATTGAAGGTTTTAATATGAAAGAGGCTATTAATTACGAATACAAAAGTTTGGTATGTAAGCAAGATTTTAAGACACTAGAATATCTCAATTAATCTTGATTATCAGCAAAGTATTAAGATCTTTTTATATAATTACTTCAAGTTTGTTAACCCTTAACCCTCTAAAGATTGTTTTACTCTTTATATTATCTCTTTATTCTTAATTTATTATTATTATTCTCCTTTAGTATGTTATCTTATTTAACCCTTTAAAGATTGTTTTACTCTTCATATTATCTCTTTATTCTTAATTTATTATTATTATTCTCCTTTAGTATTTTATCTTATTTAACCCTTTAAAGATTGTTTTACTCTTTATATTATCTCTTTATTCTTAGTTTATTATTATTATTCTCCTTTAGTATTTTATCTTATTTAACTCTTTAGAGATTGTTTTACTCTTTATATTACTCTTTATTCTTAGTTTATTATTATTATTCTCCTTTAGTATTTTATCTTATTTATTCTTATTACTGAAAGACATTTGGCTAAATAAAAATGGTAAGGAAATATTAGAAAGTCACATATAAAATGGAATTGTATTTATAAACGTAAATAAGGTATTAGATAGATAGAGATAGAAATAAGGTATTTTACAATTAATCAAAATAATAAGCAATGAAAGTTATGATAGATTTCAGGATCGTTTTGCATACGTTCTGATTTCACTAAAGTACAAATTAAAGTTTAGCAGGCTTAAGTAGACAATATAATTGATAGGATTTTTACAATGCCTATTATGAATAACAAATAACTTTATGTATAAAGTCAGGTAAGTATTAAACTTCTACAATGCTTAAGTATGAATGACAATGGCTATGCATCAAGTCAGATGAGTATTAACAGGTAAAGTAGTCAATATTCAATCACAAATCATCTCTGAATCAAACCTTAATTCTAATCACCAAAAGTAAACAGTAATTCAAAATATATATCTCTCCAATTAAACATATGATTCTCCAATCGCAAAATCTTAAATCAAATGAGTGTATGTTTCCGACATACCTCTGGTTAATTAACGGTCACGAATAATCCCTAATTAACGAGTAAGAGGTCGCTCCCGGACGCTTCTTAACATATAAAAACCCCTATAATACAAGCCTGTGAAGGCTGTCTCATCTCCCCAACACTCTGCTCGTCTCTCCCCAGCTAAGAAAGTACTAGTTTGAACTATCAAATCTCAGGCTTATATATAATTTCCTGGACCAAGCTAATCCAATCAGAAGTCAGGATACACATGCCGGATCCAATCAGACACAGGCAGGTGGTGTGGGCCAATCACAGACGAGAAGCAGGTGAACGAGACCGCGCGAGTGGAGGGACAGTAGGGAGAAGGGGGGCTGGTTCCGCCTCGTCCCAAGCCCCCCCCCCCCCCCCCATCCAGTAGTTCCCCCCCCCCCCATACTGTGGAATGTGAAGAATGTGTTGAATGTCACATCCACATCAGCCAGGCTGCTTTCTCTCTCTCTTTCTCTCTGGTCACGTAAGCAGGGTTGAGTAGTTGCCACGAGGTTGTAAAGTCACGTTCAACAGGTTGGTCTCGTCACACGACATCCAGTCGGTACGGATGGTACACCTCCACCGCTAGAAAAGAGTTCAAGAGGCGGAAAGTATATGAAAAATTTTCAGACTCTTGACAGACAATCTGCCAACACATTATGGACCCTCTTAATATGTTTGACATCTAAGGCGTACTCCTGCAGCAACAAGCTCCACCGTGTCAGTCTTTGATTCTTGTTTTGGAACTTGTGCAAAAACTTTAATGGGTGTTGGTCAGTATATACCGTAAGGGAACCAGGGGCAGATTGAACATAAACACTAAAGTATTGGGAGTGACAAAATCAATGCTAACAGCTCCTTTTCTATTACAGAGTAATTACGTTGAGCAGAATTTAACTATTTACTAAAATAGCAAACAGGATGCAATACATGTATACAGTCATCCTCCTGGAGTAACACTGCTCCAACCCCAGTATTACTTGCATTAACAGCTAGGGAGAAAGTTCTGGTGAAATCAGGGGCACGGAGAACAGGATAGTTAGATAAAATGTATTTAGTAGCACTGAAAGCCTCCTCACAATCGGAGGACCACTCAAACTTCACATCCTTTCGGAGAAGATCTGTTAAAGGTTCTGTTAACCTTGAGAAATTGAAAATAAACCTCCTGGAGTATCCAATCATCCCTAAGTATCTTTGGATTTCTTTCTTATTGGTAGGCGTTGGGAAATTTGAAATTGACTCAACTTTAGCATGAGGAGGTGCAACCTGACTATATATCCTACTATATATCCAAGATATTGGACAGTACTCTTAATAAAAGTGCACTTTTTAAAGTTCACTACAAGATTTGCTTCAGCAAGGTTAGCAAAATGCAGTCGGATTTGTTCGAGATGTTCTTCCCATGTATGGGAAAAAGAAGGATATCGTCAATGTACACCACACACCCAGGTACCCCTTCAGTCACCTGATTCATTAGGCGCTGAAAGGTAGCTGGAGCGTTTTTCAGGCCATAAGGCATTACTTCACATCAGAAGGCTTGATTGTTTACCATGTTACGACCGACCGGGACTCGTATAAAACAAGGGCTCTTAATCATTGGACTAGAAAGGCACACAGCCACAACGGTAACACTAGATCCAACCCTCGAACTTATAATGCCGGCGCACAAAAACACCTATACCCTCTAGAGTTAAATCTACGATAGCGGGGTATCCTCTAACTCGGTATAAATGCACTACTACTACAGGCTGACGATCTCTGATACAGCCTGATCACAGCAACATACAATTACGTTAATAATGTATACAAGGAAAAAGATAGAGAGCTTAATTAAATCACTGGAATGATTTAATGCAAACAAGAAGAAGGTATAATTAAAGTTACTCTAAACAATAATAAACTGTCACTCCTATATTAACCCTTAAAAAGGGGCTCACCACTTAAGTCGAGTTAAATAAAGCTGGACTATGTGGCGGCGCTCGACATAGGTCGAGTGGCAATTTCAGCACGTAATGTGGCTGAGAGAGAGAGACAAGTGGTGGCAGGAGACTAGCGAGCGTATGTCTGCTCCAGACCACCGCGGCGAACCTACTGACACAAATCTCAGCTCCCTCCTCCCTCTCTCACTCGCTACATACTCAATTATGTACCGAAAGTACCGAATTACCTGCTTTTTGCACTCGCGTTGCACGGTTATTGCAAGAAAACTATCCATCATACAAGGATCGTTATGGTGTCATTCGAAAGCTCTGTTTATGCCCTTTCAGGGATAGATACTTGTTTTACGTTCTGGTTCTTATTTAGGCATGAAAATGATCACGTAAACAGCCCTATTTTGGCTAAAAACACCCCGCTGGGCGGTACACATAAATAAACCGCATAGGCCGCTCGTAAGGTGTTAAAGAAAGTGAATGAAAGTCCTAAAGCATCAAACAGGAATCTTCTGAAGAAAGTCTGATGCTGCTTAAGATGATCGAATCGGATTTTGAACTGTTATATAAAGCAGGAACAAGATATGACAAGTGTATGGACATACAGTGTTAACTGGCACGGGAATAACGATAAATGCGCAATAGTATTATCTCCAACAACAAAAGAAGTACTTCCTCAGGCAACGCAAAAGCCTGCTCAGGTTGTGCAACTCAACAACAAAAAAGGCTTACAATCAATGTGAATAAAAATGCTGCATACATAACATAAGAGTTTATAATCTTAATCGGGTGTCTGCTAGGCGAATAAAGTCTAGCTGGGATGTCGTAGGCTAGGAAACAATGGCTGAGCAAGCGGCTCATAGCCTAGCGAGGTCCTTAACCCTTATTTAGCGGCGAGCAACATAAGTCGAGTTAAAAAAAGCTGGACTATGTGGCGGCGCTCGACATAACTCGAGTGGCAATTTCAGCACGTAATGTGGCTGAGAGAGAGAGACAAGTGGTGGCAGGAGACTAGCGAGCGTATGACTGCTCCAGACCACCGCGGCGAACCTACTGACACAAATCTCAGCTCCCTCCTCCCTCTCTCACTCGCTACATACTCAATTATGTACTGAAAGTACCGAATTACCTGCTTTTTGCACTCGCGTTGCACGGTTATTGCAAGAAAACTATCCATCATACAAGGATCGTTATGGTGTCATTCGAAAGCTCTGTTTATGCCCTTTCAGGGATAGGTACTTGTTTTACGTTCTGGGTCTTATTTAGGCATGAAAATGATCACGTAAACAGCCCTATTTTGGCTAAAAACACCCCGCTGTGCGGTACACATAAATAAACCGCATAGGCCGCTCGTAAGGTGTTAAGACTGTGCGGCCAAATTACGTTAAATGATGAGGTGCTCTCTTGAGAGATCCAGATCGCTAGTATCTGGTTCTCTCCTGGCGACCCTCTCAAAGTCAAAGCCAAACAACTTAGCACAGTGTTGGGTGGCAGAGGCAAAAGCGCTCACTCGCAACACAGTGCTAAACTCACAAGGTACACAGACAACCTAGGCTTCCCATGTATCCGTTGCGATTGTACAAGTTCAACAAAACCTGGTACACATCGAAAATCACAACAACAATAGCCTCACCCCAGTCTAGCATTAAATAGCCCAGCAGACAACCAAGAAACAGGTAGGGAGACACCGCGAGTGTGTCGAACCTCTACAGACAAAATGTAAACCCCTCCAAAATGTCTAACTAAACATGAAATATCTGAGAGCTTCAGCATATAATACGATGGCCGATATATGAAATCGTGCAGAACCAAAGGGGAGTTATGATGTTAAATAGATTAGAAGAATAAGAGGTAAGAAGTTGAGAGAGAGAGAAAGTGTTCTATAGGTGGAAGTCGGGGACAGGTGGCAAGGGAGGTGCGAAGGGTATGCTGGTCAAGCAAGCTCTGAGCAAGGAAGGCACAAAGGCAGCAGGGAGTGCGGGGAAACTACCTCCTGCTGCGGCAGGAGGGCGGCAACGCGGCCAGCCACTCAGAGGGCCCGGCCGTGGTATGACGTCACCGAGACAACGTGTAACACTACGCGCACAACACTCTGCCTCCTGTACTTACTCACTCACACTCTCTAGCTGTATCATTCAGTCTTATACATTAAACTTATAACTGATGATATAAAATACAATGCATTGTCACAGACGAAAATAAAGACCACTTCTCTACTGCCTGAGACATGACGATTCACAAGAAAGAAAGTACAACACTGTAGATAGACTGTAGCCCAGTCCACTGCCCTAGCGAGCGCTAGTGGCTAACGGGAGGCGATTCTGCCAACGCTGGCAGGCGTCACAACCACAAAACATGAAATCTCCCTTGCTCGGGGTGTAAGAGCTACTTGCCAATATCCTTTCATAAGGTAAATTTTACTTATATAACTGGCTGTGCTAATCTGGTCAATACAATCATCAATCCGTGGCAGTGGATAAGTATCATTCTTTGTTACGGCATTGACTTGTCTGTAGTCCATACAAAATCTATGACTCCCATCTGACTTAGGCACAAGTGTGACCG
The DNA here is from genome assembly GCA_032716605.1 of Paralithodes platypus. Classification (NCBI taxonomy): domain Eukaryota; kingdom Metazoa; phylum Arthropoda; class Malacostraca; order Decapoda; family Lithodidae; genus Paralithodes; species Paralithodes platypus. Next base: position 40,502,057 of record CM064502.1, on the reverse strand, counting down.
GACTACTCCACTGGCTTAAGGCTCTAGTAATTATGGCATTGGACAACATGAAATCTAATTCAACTTGCAGAATACTCCTGCGCTGTGGTGAGACACGGTATGGGGATAATTTGATGGGTGCTGCATCCCCGACATCTATGTCATGCACGGCCAACGAGGTGAGCCCTGGAGTATCACGGAACACACTGGGAGACTGTGATAAAACATTGATTAGTTCTTTAGCTTTCTCTGAGGGAAGATGACATAATTTAGTTGGTAATTCCCCCCAAGCTACTGAATTATATTTAAAGTTGGATAGACCACAAGACAAGTCAAAATCGATACCTTCAGGAACTGGGACAGTCTTCTGCGGGATCTGTGGGTAAGGACTACAAACATCACTTGCACCAGGATGTCCACAGTTCCTTATTTCTGCCACAACAGGAGAATCTGGAGGAGAGGAGTCAAGGGACCTATGATAGGGTTTTAACATATTTATGTGAAATACTTGCTTAGCACTAGATTAGCGGGCTAGCGGTTTATTTATATGTACCGCCCAGCGGGGTGTTTTTAGCCAAAATAGGGCTGTTTACGTGATCATTTTCATGCCTAAATAAGACCCAGAGCGTAAAACATGTATCTATCCCTGAAAGGGCATAAACAGAGCTTTCCAATGACACCATAACGATCCTTTTATGATGGCTAGTTTTCTTGCAACAACTGCGCAACGCGAGTGCAAAAAGCATGTAATTCGGCACTTTCCCCATACAATTCCGTATATAGCGAGTGAGAGAGGGAGGGAGGAGGTGGGATTCGTGTCAGTAGGTTCGCCGCGGTGGTCTGGAGCAGTCATACGCTCGCTACTCTCCTGCCACCACTTGTCTCTCTCTCTCAGCAACATTACGTGGTGAAATTGCCACACGACCTATGTCGAGCGCCGCCACATAGTCCAGATTTATTATACTCGACTTATCTTGCGCGCCGACACTTAGGGGTTAAGCTTCCTCCTTTCTGGGGCAGCCACTAAGTAGTCAGTAACACTCACCCTTTTTACTACTTTATATGGTCCTCTAAATTTTGCTTGTAAAAGTTGGCCGAAAAGGGGAATGAGAACCAAGACCTAATCACTGGGCTGAAACTCCCTCACATGGGCTCTTTTATCGTACCATACTTTCATGGTGTCTTACCCTGCTAAATTACCCGCATTACCCCCCTTCGAGATAAATCTGTAAATATTTTGGTAGAAAAATGTCCCTGCCGAAGGCCGGTTCCTCCTAAAGTACAGGCTTGCTATCGCTCGCTAGGAATATATCGATATCTAGATTTGGCAAAAGGTCTTAAAATCGCCACACTAATTGTGCGAATGCCTTAAAATATCTCCTTGGGCTAAACATGAAGGATAAGGGGTCCAGAACAAAAAAAATACTTACCCTTAAATGTTTGAAGCTTAGTTGCAACAAGCTTTATATTTTCTGCAATTTTTTAAATATTTTCTGCAACAAATTCCTTAAACATTTTCAGAATTCAAAGACAAATTGGTGTACCATTGATTCCAATTGATGACTATTCCTATACATTGCATATCCACAAAGCTTATGTGCAGCTACTGACAAAATATTTGTGAGGTCTTGTGATTTTCTTTATGCAAATATCCATTTATATTGATATTCAGATCAAATCTGCTTTATGCTAATATTTACATAATATGTATTTATTATTACAAAGCCGACTTGATCTGAATGTCAATCTTAAGGGAACAGTGGCTGTTTGGTTGGTGTGTTTATTCATTTATTCATATATATGTTTTATTATGTTTTCTCCACTAACCAACTTTACTCCTAAACTCGATTAATGAAATTAACAAACACATGTGGCAGTCCGGGGATTCGAACCTAGGATGCTCACACCGAAAATCAACACACTTATGCATTGCACCACGAAGACAGTTAAGGAAAGGTGGACAAGCTTACGAATTATTATGCAGTTTCGAATCCTGCATATCAATCTAAGCATGTACACACTTTCCAACTGCGCTATCATAGGCTATGCATAGGTGAAAGGAAATAGTAATTAATGGGGCACTTAACCCTAGGGAAGGCCTCTCGATAAACTACTACTGAACCTGAATGAATTATTATGTTTTCTCCACCAACCAACTTTACTCCTAAACTCGATTAATGAAATTAACAAACACATGTGGCAGTCCGGGGATTCGAACCTAGGATGATCACACCGAAAATCAACACACTTATGTATTGCACCACGAAGACAGTTAACCCGTGGAGCCCCGGCTAGTTTTGTAATGTTTGTTCACCAGAACCCGGCCGGTTTTCAAAAAATGGTTTTATTCCAGAAACAATAGCGAATGGGTTAGGAATGAAGGAAAAACCACGAAAAACCGCTCAAAAAGCTTAAAAAATTGTCCTACAGAGCCCCCGAAAACGTATTTTACAAGAGTAAAAAATTGAAGGCAATTACCCCAAAAAACCAGGTTATTGCTCGCTCACGCGCACGCACGTGGACTTTGAGAGTTTTCAACCATCGGCACGGTTGCATGGGATACGTACACAGTTCCCATACAAATCTGAGCCCTCTTGAGTGACTACACCTGAGGTTACGGTCGGCGCAATTAGGGTGACGCGTCAGGCGCGTCGCTGGGGCTGTGCGTTATATACATCGCCGACGCATCAGACGCGTCGCTGGGGCTGTACGGGTTAAAGAAAGGTGGACAAGCTTACAAATTATTATGCAGTTTTTAGTTTCCTCCCTAGACTTCCATTAAGCTTAGAAAAACACCCCCTAGAACCCTCATCAAGATATATTTGTACATTTTTCTGTAGAAAAATATCCCGGCCACAGACCGATTCCTCCTAAATTTACAAACTCGCTATCGCTCGCCAGGAAAGATCGACACCTAAATGACACGAAGGTTCCTAATTTTGACAAAAATATGGGGTGAAAGGTCATAAAATCCCCTAACTAATGGAACCGTCTTAAAATCTCAAAACAATTGGGGCTAAACATTAGGGAGAAGGAGGTCCAGAAAAACGGTCTGTCTCCCCCTAATGGATGTATTTGAATCAAGAAAATCACAGGAGCTCACGAACATTTGTCAGTAGCTGTGCATTCTGCTACATAAGTGTTATTCTTCCAAATTAAATTGGAGTGTAGAAGGAGACTGCTCACTCGCAAGATATAACAAACATGTTATGGTATTGACCAATTGGAGTGTAGAAGGAGACTACACACTCGTAAGATATAACAAATATGTTATGGTATTGACCAATTGGAGTGTAGAAGGAGACTGCACACTCGCAAGATATAACAAATATGTTATGGTATTGACCAATTGGAGTGTAGAAGGAGACTGGACACTCGCAAGATATAACAAATATGTTATGGTATTGACCAATTGGAGTGTAGAAGGAGACTGGACACTCGCAAGATATAACAAATATGTTATGGTATTGACCAATTGGAGTGTAGAAGGAGACTGCACACTCGCAAGATATAACAAATATGTTATGGTATTGACCAATTGGAGTGTAGAAGGAGACTGCACACTCGCAAGATATAAAAAATATGTTATGGTATTGACCAATTGGAGTGTAGAAGGAGACTGCACACTCGCAAGATATAACAAATATGTTATGGTATTGACCAATTTCAATATGGGAACCTTTAGAGCTAAATTATGAAGTACAGCTACTGACAAATGTTCATGATCTCTTGCGATGATCTGTATGCACGCATATCCATCATGTTAATCAGGAGATCAAATAAGCTATGTAGTAATTATACACATTATGTATGTGTTATTATACAGCTGTTTTTATCTGAACATCAATCTCAATGGATATATTTGCACAAAGAAAATCGCAAGAGCTCACAAACATTTGTCAGCAGATGTACATGGGATATTATATAGCAATATGTAAATAGTTACTGTGGATAGACAATACAATGCCTGTATTGTTATCATCACTCGTGAACGTAAATTTCCTTTACGATTTCGAATATCACGCTATCTTGAGTTTGGATATCAATAAAACAGTTACCATGTCCACTGAACTAGTGAAAGCTTTCCAATATTTCCAAAACGGGATTAAATTTCACAAACACACACATCTCTTTCTACACGCTGCAATGTTGCATCTCGTTCACTCTTTTATTGCTATTACAACAATCAGTGTTCTTCAGAGCTCTTTCAGCGCTTATCCCCTCCCATGAGGCCAGCGTGAGGCACCCGCCTTTCAACACAGTCCCACTCATATTCTGCCCAGTTCTTCAACCCAAGAATTAGCAAAGTTTCTCAGTCTTTCTTCTACTTAACAAGTGAACTCTGGCATTCTCTCCCCCCATCAGTCTTTCTTTCATCCTATGACTTGAACTGCTTTAAACTTTGTGTGTCCAGGTATTTTGACCCCAATGTCCTTTGAATTTGGCCCAATCACTCCTTTGGCTTTGGGTTAGACACTCGTTACAGGCAGTGTGCCTTTTGCCTACTACGTACCCATAGAAAAAAACTAAATATATATATATATATATATATATATATATATATATATATATATATATATATATATATATATATTGTATATAGCTCACTCTTGAATTATCTGACGTCTAGACCCAAAGCTCCTGTTCTCCTCTGCATAGCAATGGTTGAAATCAGTTCATCAAAAATATATGTTTTCCTATATATAATATCATACGGTTTACAGTGGCCGTAGCCTAGTAGCTCGTGGGCCAAATACCTAACATGTCCTCTTTGGTATCCTCCCTCCTCGTATGTCTAGTAAGAGGGGATGGGTAGGTTTTCGGGGCCTCCTTCTCCCTCATATTTAGCCCCGTTAGTTTTCAGATGTTACGACGTAAGGCCCATTAGTTTGGCGAATTTAAGACCTTTCGATCCATATTGTTGTCAATATAAATTTCTTTCGTGCCATTTAATTGTAATTGTTTTTCCTGGCGAGCGATAGCAAACCTGTAAGTTCGGAGAAACCAGCCTGTGATTGGGAAATGTTTCTATCGAAAAATTTACAGATATATCTAGAAGGGGGAACTTGGGGATGATTTTTTTAAAGTTTGATGGTGGTCTACGGAGGCAATTAATATTATTCATATTGTCACCAACCCACCAATTAACTTACATATAAACCTAATTAATTAAATCAATGAAACTAATTAATACATGTGGTATTCCAAGGATTCGAACCTAGGATGCTCTCACCGAAATTCAGCGCACTAACCATTACGCTACCAAGACAGTAATTAGACATATAAATAAAGCCACCAATTAATATACCCTACCCCCTTAAACTGCCATAGAGATATAGATTGGCTTGGGGTAGAATATGATTGGTTAGGTTAGTTTAGTAAAAACTGTAGTAAGTACTTCACTATCGACCGATCAAATTACACGCGGGGAAACGGTTGCAAAATTAATGGTAAATCTTTTAACTCACACGAATCTAAGAATGTTGTCTTCAATCGAGTCGTCAACTTGAGGAATGGGCTTCCCCGAGACGTTATAGACTGCAGCACCGTTGATTCTTTTAAACTTCGCCTAGACAAAAATCTTTCATCAGACCCGCGACTGACATCGTTTGTAAATGAATAACTTTATTTTATTTCCCCCTCAGATTCATCAAGGATTATTGCTTATATACTGTATTTTACTAAGACTTTACTCTCTTTTTCGCAGATATACGAAAGATCACTTATAACTATGTCATGTTACTAATCCATTTGTCTCCTACTAATTTCCTAATCCTGCCACAGGCATTAGTTCCAGGGCAGTAGTTCCCTTTCCAATGCTCCCTTACCAACTCTAAGCCACTGTTTGGACACTTGATTCTCAGTATTTTGGAGGACAAGCAGCCTCGAGTGGTCAATAAATCTGTTGTTGCTTGATTTCCTTTGTACTCCTTTGTACTTCTTTGTACTTTGATGTGTTGAAATACGTTAGGGTTTGGATGGAATAAGGTAGGATGTGATAGGTGAGGATAGGTCAGGTTATAATAGGATGCTAAAATGTGTACAAGAATAAACTACATTGTATACAGTATATTTTGTTTTTCTTTTCTTTCTTTTATTTGTTAGTCTCGTAGTGGTCCTGTTGGGGAGATCAGAAAATATGTTTGGATACCGAAAAAAACTACAGGCTAAAATTATTCTAATTACAGTATATGTGAATACTTTTGGAATATCATGCAACTAGACAGATGCAGGAACACATATGTCAAAACTCGATATGTTGCTATGGATAAGATTATGAAGGTTAATTAAAGGGAGACTGGCTGGTGAGTGAATGAAGGCAAGTCTCATCAGTAAGCTCCAGGAGGGTCGTCGCCTTCACCCCAACAACACATTTGGCTCAGGGTTTTGCATGAAAGGTGATGACGCGAACGTTTACCTCCTGGAGCTTAACTATGTAAATATAACCTAGAAAATGAGACAAAACATGAGGGGGTCCAGAAGAAGCTACCATTCCCCCTTAGGAGTGAAGGTATGGACATTTCCTCACAAGTAGGCGGATGATTGTCGCTTTCACCAGCATAACAACAAACTTGGCTCATGGTTCTTGTATGAAAGGTGATGACGCCAAATGTTACCTCTTGGGGCTTGGAAAAGGTTGGGGGAGATGGAAGGAAAGGTTTTCGCTATATATATATTTTGTTTGTATTATTATTAGGGGTTCGTCCCCTACGGGGAACCCCTATTGTAATCATTAAACCTGGGATTTCATCCAAATTCTTCTTACACGCGGTTTCGACGCAATAACTCCAGAACCGCTTTTTGGATCGGGATCAAACTTTCACAAGAGGTGCGTTTTTGTATTGGGCAACTTTTGATATGCTAAACATCCGGCATGGCGGCCAAATAGGTCCGTGGCAGCCGATTTCCCGAAAAACTTGACGCCTAAATACCGTCTCTCCCACTCACAGGAAACGACTGAGCTTTGGCATACGCACTCCCCTACTAATGCTCCACAAATTTTATAGAGAAGGTTTTGCTTTTGCACGTGGGTTTTTTTCCGGCAATCTTGAAAAAACCTCGAATTCCACTTAAAATTCCACATCTTGAAAACTACGCCGATGATCAAAGCCATGCTTGCGTAGTTGGGTGAGGCTCGCGATTCCGAACGTTTTGATACCAAAACAATATAAATGGGTGGAATAGTTTGGCCGCAGCATTGAAAACTGTCTATTCTTAAATTACTTTAAAACCGAATTCGCTACCCACACAAAGTTTACCGTCTACAGTCTATAGGCTTCCACGCATCCCCCAGTTTTGCTTAATAACATAATCTCTTTATTATTCAGATCTATAATTTTTTTTTTATTTAACTCTCTCAAAACAGTTCAAGTCCCTACGAATTCCAGCAATTATTTAGCCAACCTACCTATACATACCTACCCTACCAAATAATAATGATAAATTCAAATTTATTGTTGGTAAATGACAGAGTATTGGCTAAGGTTTTTAACAATTCCTCCCTTTGCCAAATGCTTAGTTTAATAACAATGATATGGACCTTTAAAGTTTTGGCAATTGCCTGTGTGACTCGTATTTTAACCCTCCTAAAGTGTTACCACGAAATACCGCTAGATCCTTTCTCAAAAGTCGCTAGCATGTTGCTCCATAGCCAAACAATGTAAGGATAATGCTGCAATTTCTAAAGAGTTTTGGTTTGTTTGTTTTGCAAATTTTACAATATTGTATGACTAGAATGTCTGAAATTTTCAAATTATTCCTAGTAAATGTCTCTAAATATAAAAGAAATAGCTGCTAGATTGAAGCAAATAGCTCTACATTTAGCGGTAATATGTAGCTTTACAACTGGCAACACTGCAACCATCACCTCCCTCCCACCCTCCCAGTATGTCTCCACAAAACACCGCTAGATCCTTTCTCAATAGTCGCTAGCATGTTGCTACATAGTCAAACAATGTTAGAATAATGCTGCAATTTCTAAAGAGTTTTGGTTTGTTTGTTTTGCAAATTTTACAATGTAATATGACTAGAATGTCTGAAATTTTCAAATTATCCCTAGTAAATCTCTCTAGATATGAAAAAATGGCTGCTAAATTGAAGTAAATAGCTCTACATCTAGCGGTAATATCTAGCGATACAACTGGCAACACTGCCTAACCCTTCCATCCTGCCTCCCTCCTCCCTCATATCTAGCAAATGTATCCACAACCACTCTAGTGAACTTTCGGTATTTAGTTTATTCAGCTTAATACTATTTATCCACATAAAATAGAAATCTATCACGATTGTTGTCTAATACAACCATAGACAATGCTATTACATATTATTTGAACATGATGTCGAATTTAGCAGTTGCTGTTTACCTTGAACAGTAATGACAGAACCGAAAGCTTCTCTTGCCGTGTAGTACTCAAAGAAAGCAGGGTTACCCATACCGAACTGTTACCAAGTCAGAGATTCAGAGGTAACTTTCACAATGCATTATAACCCTAGACATACACTAATATACCACTAAGTCAGAGAAATATCACTACAAAAAAGATAGGAAAATATTATATTAATGTCCTAGGTATTTGAAATTATGCAAATTAGTAAAATCCATTATGATATAATGATAATGGGATTGATTAGTTGTTGTTGTTGTTGTTCCCCAAGCTGCCTGGCCGAACAGCTCCAAGGCCCCGAGCAAGGCCAAGGCCATAACCGAGCGCCCCCACAGAACCCTCCCCGCCGACCACAATAAAGCCGGGGTGACCAAAGCCACTCCATGGCGGGGAGCTTGAGGAGGGTGCGGAAAGGCCCGGGAAACCAAAGCCCCACCCCGTGCCCTGTGCCCCTCAGCAATTATGAAGAGAAAGTTGAGGGGCAAGGGAAAAATGTGACGCTTTGGATTCCAATCTTGGTAGATTGGGAGGTCAATCCACGTTAGAGACGCCGTCACTTGAGATCTAGAAAATATATAAGTAAAAGGAACAGTCAGAGTAAGCTATGGGTATGGCAGAGATTGCTCGGTTCTCACTCTGATAGACCAGCCCATTACCACATGACTAGAACCCAATCCTCTCAGCATCAGCTAGGAAAGGCCATAGAAAGCCGCCTTTGGCGGGGGGATAGCTCCCCTATTTCAACCCTTTTCGGGGTTGGGAACCCGCCCAATTGATTGATTAGTATCTGGCAACAGTGTTGCAATATAATTTTCTGAACGTATGCGAACCTCGGAGTATTTATCCCATTAATATACACATATATCACTATTTAAATTTAGTACTACCATACACAGTGCTATTACATATTATTTGAACATAATATAGGATGCTCTTTCCTTTAAACCATTTTCTATATCTATTCACGAAAATATAGGCCTAGCCTAGGCAACGCTACCGGTAGGTACGAATTTATCAGTTCGAATTTTGATTGAGAGTGGGATTAGGCCTAGGCCTAGCCTAGGGCTTAACATGGGATTCTGTTTGGGGGTTGGGAATAGACTCAGGCTGCTTTAGGCCTAATTAGGTAAAAATAGTCAAATCGAGACAATTGCACAGCCAACATAGCCTGGCCTAGGCCTATTAAGCAAATATTTTACCAATCTACAATAGCCCTAGTCTATTCGCTGTAAGTAGGCAAGAAGTCATGACCTAGGCTAAAACCTCTGTAACTAAAAAACAACTAGGCCTAGTGATCAAGCTAATATGTCTACCATTTGGGAAGAGTCGGTCAAGGAATAGCCTAGATGTGGAAATTTGCAGCCAATTTGCTCTAGCCCTATTTGAGATACAGAGGTTAGAGGTCATTGTTGAGGCCCCCCCCCCCCCTCATGACATATTGTCATCATCTTATATATTGCCAGCAGGGGGCAAATAACCGGAAAAAATCGCCGTCAAAATAGACGCGAACTTAACCACGGCAATCGACACATGTAAACATGGCGGTGGCGGGGGAGGTGTCGGACGTTTGCAATAAAGTTCTTGTCTATTTTGAATGCCATTGGGGGGCCTTTGCCCCCCCTCACCCCCCCCCGCCCCCCCCCCATGACATATTTTGGAAATACTAAATAAGATGATCATCAATTTTCCCATGGATTTTTTTATTTTTCCCTGTTAGTTTTCATCAATATATAGTGTTTGGAAATAATTACAACCCTCGGCGAAACCGTTTTCCCCATTATACAACGACCTAAGACACGCCGCCCGATAGTGGGGAGGGCTATGAAGTACAGGGAAAATGAGGGGTTAAATGCGTAAAACGTCGATTAAAACGTATTTTAGCAAAACTTGGCTCAGGTTTTAAGGTATTTCTAAGGCCTAAAACCCAATATTTCGAAAACCCGAGCGAAGTTTTGGCCAAAGCTGGCTCGGATTTTGAGTTTGTAGACAACAAAATGACAGTAACCTCATTTAGAAATTTGGCTCAGGTTTCCCGAAATTGCAAAGCCATAAAACCCGAATTTTGGAAAACCCGAGCCAAGTTTTGGCAAAACTTGGCTCGGATTTTGCGAATTTTAAGAGTAAACAAATTACAGTAACCTAATTTAGAATTTTGGCTCATGTTTCCCTAAATTGCAAACCCCAAAAAGCATAATTTTGGAAAACCCGAGCCAATTTTTGGCAAAACTTGGATCGTATTTTGAGAATCGAAAAAGACTAACTAAATGTCGGAAATCGGCTCATGATTTCCCTAATTGCAAAGCCATATAACCAGATTTATCGATAACGTAGCACTTATTTAAATCATAAACATCCAGTAACATAGACCTAGTACATTGGATACAAGCCGAATCCACACCTGTTGCCTACAATGTGTCCGTAGTACCTAGTAGGCCTACGTGGGATACAACATGGCGGTTGGGCCGGCGCCCATTTAGTAGCCTACCGGTATTCGGCCGTATCTGTAAATACGAATGCGAGTCACTTCGAGCGAATTCCTGATCGAGCGGATGCACAATCTAACCTAATTAATCTAACCTAACCTAACCTAACCTAACCTAACCTAAATGCGCCTCCGCTCGAATATGAATTCGCTCGAAGTGTCCAGATACCGTAAATACTACCGCAACTACGAACCTTGTTTCTGAGACCTAGTATATTAACCTAACCAAACAACCCAACCTATCGACAGAGATGGGCAGGTGGAGTGGAATAAAAAGCTGGTGGACAGACCTCGGGAGACAGGTGAAAATGGCGTGTGTACGAATCGGTGCCGTCTATAGGAAGATTTTGACAACAATGTTACGACAAAATTGCATTTTAGTACCATATATTTTTATTAGGTTTTGCCGAGGCTTAAAACACATTTTCATATTATGTTTAGAGCATATAAAATCCATATTTGTTTTCAAATATTGCAAAATAATTGGTGACCAACTTATTTAGTTATACTCATATTTTCACCATCATATATATTGCCAGCAGGGGGCAAATAACCGAAAAAATTGCCGTCAAAATAGACACCTATATGAATAGATTAGCCTTTAGGCTAGGCCTATCGGCAATAGTTGCGTTGTATAGGCTATCCTAGTGTTTACTAATTTATAGGCTACCCCTTTGAAAGGACATTAGCCGGGTAGGATGTAGTTACCGGGTGTATCGCCAGCCTTGTTTACACTACGTGTACGCGTAGTGGCGTCGGACGCTTGCCATCCTTTTCCTGTCTATTTAGACTGCCTTTGGATACAATAATATGTTGAGGTTGGGCTTTGCCCCCCTTCACCCTCCCATGACATATTGTCATCATAATATATATTTCCAGCAGGGGGCAAATAACCAAAATAATTCTCCGTCAAAATAGACGCGAACTTAACAACGGCGATCGACAAATGTAAACATGACTGAGGCGGCAGACGTCTGCAATCATGTTCCCGTCTATTTTGAATGCCAATGGATACAATAATATGTTGAGGGGTGGCTTTGCCACCCCCCATGTCATGTCATCGTCATATTGCCAGCAGGGGACAAAATAGACAAATACACCAAAAATCGGGGTGTGGGGGTGGCAGCCCCCACCCATAATAGCCTACTATGATAGGTTAGGTTAGGCTAGGCTAATGTCCTTTCAAAGGGGTATAGGCCTAGTAAACACTAGGATAGCCTATACCCGGTCAAAGGTAAGTCCTGCTGTAGTCTCCTTGAATCCTACCTTAAATTGTAATATTAGACTAGGCCTAGCCTATAGATAAAATAGCTTAGCCTACTCATTTAATGTAGCCTATAATATAGGCCTAGCCGGGCAGAATGTAGAGTTCGGGCGTACCCCAACCAATGTTTACACTACGCAGAGCGGCGACGAAAGCTTGCCTTAATTTTCCCGTCCATTTTGAATGCCGTTGGATACAATAATATGTTGAGGGGGCAAACACCCCCATGACATATTGTCATCATCATATAATTTGACAGCAGGGGGCAAATAGGCCTAACCAAACTGCGGTGATCGACCATGTAAACATGACGGCGGCGGCGGTGGACGCTTGCGATCATGTTCCCATTTATTTTGACTGCCATTGGATACAATAATATGTTGAGGGAAGGGCTTTGTGGCAATTTTTGTGGTTGTTTGCCCCCTACTGGCAATATATATGATGATGATAACATGTCATGGGGGTGTGAGGGGGGGCTTTCAACATATTATTGTATCGAATGGCATTCAAAATAGACGGGAACATTATCCCAAGCGTCCAACACCGACACCGCTGCTGCTGAAGGTCAAGGAAGTTAGCAATAGGTTTCATTGTGAACTGGAGGAAATTAATAGAAATAAGGAAGCTAGGCCTAGCGATGTAAATAGTCAATGGAATTTCCTTAATAATGACAATTATATGTATAGGTATAAAGTAAAAACAATATATTTTACATAATTTATTGCATATCTTACATATTTAAACAAATATATATTAAAAATAGTTTAACCACACCACTGAGTTCCCCAAAAATACTCTAATAGGGCTGGCCTGAAGAATTAGATCAAGATGGACAATCAATCAACACATGATAGGTAGGGAAGGGCAGGTTAACAACGGCGATCGACAAATGTAAACATGACGACCGTACACTCGGAAACTACATCCAGCCCCATTAGCCTAACCTAACAACCTTACCTAACCTATCCTAGTATTATGGGTGGAGGCTGCCGCCCCCTAGACCCAGTACGTTGGATACAAAACTAACCCTCACGTAACACCTAGTATATGTCCCTAGTACCCAGTACGTGGGATACCAAGCTAACCCTACGTAACACCTAGTATATGTCCCTAGTACCTAGTATTTGGGATACAATACTAACCCTTACATAACACCTAGTATATGTCCCTAGTACCCAGTACGTGGGATACAAAACTAACCTTCACCTAGCATATGTCCCTCACTCAGTACACTTTTCACCCTCACTACCGTTCGTGAGTCTTCATACATCTTCATTATCACACGCACCAGCCACTCCTCTACGCCAAATTTTCTCCTAGCCTACTGCACAACTTCTTACTTTCAGTAGAGACGTGATTTTCCGGGCCCGTCGCAAGACCATCGTCTCAACCGAGCCGTCGCAAGATCATCACAGGACAGGAAAAACAACACAGGCTTGCTCCAAGCCAGCGCACATCTTACAAATATATAGGCTAGGCTATACAACTTCCATTTCATCGGAATAACACTCCCCGCCAATTTAATTATCATAAGGATTATATAAATGCAATTCTGATATGAAAAAACAATTGGTAAATAGTATAGCCTAGGCCTAGTCAAAGCTGGGGTTTGTTGTTGTTTCGTGGACAAAATTTAACCAAGCGTACTGTCCCACATTAATTTATTATCAACAATTGGAAATACGTTACTGTGGGCTCTTATTACTCTACTTCCTAATAATAGGCAAGTAAATTATAACATAATGTTTGGATAAACAAATATACCGAAATAAATTAGAATGGAGAAACAGTAAGTTGAGTGAGATGTTTCAGCTTGCCGTCAACCCAGCTCCGGAGCTCTCTTGCCGTCGCAAGAGAATATTGGTGTCTCGCTTGCTAAAGGTGGGCTTGTGACGGGACCAGAAAAACAGTTTTTCGGGTAGATCTTGCGACGGTGGTCTTGAGACGGGACCGGAAAATCACCTCTTAGATATCTTTCCTGCAGCTGCCTGACTATGAAGTTATCATACCTTCAAAGACTCTCTCACACTCAGACCTTCATGACTTGGCCAAGCATTTTCAGGCCTCTTATAGCAGTTGCAAGGGGAGCCTAACTCTGAAATCACTAGATAGTGACTCCAGAACCATAAAAAAGAGGAGAGGGCTTAATTAACACACTTCCCTGTTGGACTCCGACGCGAACTGAAAACTCATCACTCAGTACCCTCACGTAACACCTAGTATATGTCCCTAGTACCCCGTACTTTGGATACAAAACTAACCTCCACCTAAGACCTAGTATATGTCCCTAGTAACCAGTACATGGGATATAAAGTTAACCCATACCAAATATCTAATACTGTACTGTATATGTCCCTCACTCAGCTGTACACCTTTCACCCTCACTACCGTTCGTGAGTCCTCGTACATCTTCATTATCACATGCACCAGCCACTCCTCAACGCCAAGTTTTCTCCTAGCCTACTGCACAACTTCTCTGGCCACCTTATCAAAGGCCTTCTCCCGGTCTGCAAACACAACATCAGACCCCTATATTTTAAGTACATACAGTATATACAGTATCTTTCCCTTATCATACCTTCTAAGACTCTCTCACAGACCTTCATGACTTAGTCAAGCATTTTCAGGACCCTTATAGCAGTTCCCAGGGGAGCCCAACTCTGAAATCACCAGATAGTGCCTCCAGAACCATAACAAAAAAAGAGGAAAGGGCTTCATTAACACAGAGCCCTGGTGGACTCCGACGCGAACTGAAAACTCATCACTCAGTACCGGTACATCTTTCACCCTCACTGCCGTTTGTGAGTCCTCATACATCTTCATTATCACACAAATACCTTCATGACTTGGATTGTGCCGTGTCCTAGCATGAAACAAAACTGCATATCGTCAATATCATACCTTCAAAGACTTTCTCACAGACCTTCATGACTTGATCAAGTATTTTCAGGCCCCTATAATTTTCCCTATCCAATGACTCCCCTTTGCTCGTATACAGTATATAATGTACTTTTGTGCCATTCATCAGAGATTACTTCCTCTCTGATGATAAAGTTAATTATACTCCTTTCTCACCTGAGGCCTTAATCATCTCAGCTAGAATGCCAGAGCATCCTGCAGCTTTTCTGTCCTTCATTAAGTTATTGCACTGCTTACAAAAGCTGGCACAATCACAGGGAGGGGGGAGTATTGGCTTTTCGTTGCTAAGCTGCTCTATTCCATTCAAATTCCATGTTGAATAATCTTTCGTAGTGTACGGTATTTTCCAAGAATCTATAATTTCTTTGTCAGCGGAAACAATTGTTCAAGTATATATTTTCCCTGTGAAACCAATTTAACTTCATAATGACAATTATATATATAAAGAAAAAACAATATATTTTACATAATTTATTGCATATCTTACATATTTAACGCCTTAAGAGCGGGTGGGTCGGTAACTTCTACCCGCCAAGCGGGTGGTTTTACCATAAATGGGGTTGTTTCCGTGCTCTTTTTCATGCATAAACAAGACTCAGGGCGTAATACAAGTATCTATCCCTGAAAGGGCATAAACAGAGCTTTCGAATGACACCCGAACCATCCTTCTACGACCACTGGTTCTCTTGCAACGATCGTGCAACACGAGTGCAAAAACCCTAAAATAAGGTAATTTCCTTACACAATTCCCTGTGTAGCGAGTGAGAGAGGGTGGAGGAGGGTGTAATAAATGTTAGTCGACCCACGGCGGTGGTGGCGAGTGGTCAGGAAGCAATCTCTGCTCCTAGCACCGCTCAGCTCTCTCTCAGAGCACATTATGTCCTCAAAATTGCACTCGACATATGTCGAGGCCCGCATATGGGCACGTTTTCTTTAACTCG
Organism: Paralithodes platypus; assembly: GCA_032716605.1. Taxonomy (NCBI): domain Eukaryota; kingdom Metazoa; phylum Arthropoda; class Malacostraca; order Decapoda; family Lithodidae; genus Paralithodes; species Paralithodes platypus. The sequence continues at coordinate 40,486,088 of CM064502.1, read as the reverse complement.
ACATATGTCGAGCGCCGATGGTTAAGGGTTAAAAAGATATTTATTAAAATAGTTTAACCAGACCACTGAGTTCCCCCCAAAAAATCTTATAGGGCTGGCCTGAAGGATTAGATCAAGATGGACAACCAATCAAGATATGATAGGTAGGGAAGGGCAACAGGTGAACAAATCTAGGAAGGTGAAGATACGCAGACATTTCTCACCATTTCACCAATTCAGCCGCACCTGAGTTCCTCTTATAGGGTAGGGCCGAAGGGTGAGTCAAGAACTGCTACACTGCAGCACCAATTAAGAAGTGATCAAGGGCGAAGAATGAGAAATCAGGTCTAAGGAAGAAATAAATCACACAGAGATACACACATAATACACCACTGAGGGGAATCGAGTCAGCTTGACCGCACCAGCGACCATAGACACAAATAAAGTCAGGAGCCAATAAACTAGCCAGGCCAGGGTGGCATATGATATAGGCCGTCCGGAAGACAACCGAATTAGACAGAATAAGAATAGAAGGGGAAAAACATACAAAAAGGGGCATTCAAATTTCAATGGAAATTCACTATGATAACTGTAATATGTGGGAATAACTTTCACCTTCATATTTCCTCATCTCTTAGCATAAACATGATCAATTAGGGTGCCATTTTCAGTTGTTGGTTGTGTTACATGTTGAGAGTATCCACGCTTTTCCATTAAATTTGCAATAGAAGAGTTAGTTTGGATGTGTTCACAATGCAACTAATTGAGTATTTGTCTAGTTCATTTAGCAAATTACTTAAATTTACTCTAAAATAATTAAGTCCATATAAAATAGTTCTGTATATAGGGACAGGTTTGTCCTATAGAAAAGTATAGCCAACACTGTTCTCTACCCACTAAAAGCTGAACTAGTGGAAGGTATTACCCGTGTTTGCATACCTTCCCTCAATTTCAGTCAGGCTATATTTGGATGATAATTTGAACTCAATTTGACCTATCTCAGAATAGTAGTATGGGAATTTCATTGTTTTCCTTATTGTGAAGGCAATCATTATTCTATAAAAACACTTACCCTAATAATACATGTACCAGGTTGTTCTCTATATTTTAAGAGTATACTCTTTATATAAAAGGCTTGCATGGCTGCATGATAAATGTTTTTCTTTGATTCACTCTTCTTGACTTATTCTATATTGCAGGCCATGCTTTTGTTCCTCCTAATTCCTTTTCTATTATTTCCACTCCTCAAGTGAGGTACTGTAGAGGTGATTCTCTTGGTCCCATCTGTAGAGGTATTGTAAATGGTGGCCAGACACACCAGACTGCCAATGGTGGCAGTCTTTCACACCCAACCCATCTTGTCATATCTAATTTTATGTTGAACTCTATTGTTCTTGATCCCACTATAGGACTTGGTAGCCTATTCCACACATCTACAACTCTGTTACTAAACGAATAGAGGCAGATCCCTTACACACCCAGTTTCTCTCTGTCGCTCATTTGCTTGCACATCGGTACAAATGAAGCAGATCCCTTACACATGCAACTAAGATGAACATGGGAATCTGCAGACAAGTGGCCCAGAAAAGGCAGAACCCTTTCACATCCAACCCATTTTGTCCATATGTCTATCTGATTTTATCTTGAAATTCTTTATTGTTCTTGATCCCACTATAGCACTAGGTAGCCTATTTCACATATCTACGACTCTGTTACGAGAGAGGCAGATCTATCCCTTATACAGCCAATCTCTCTCTCTCTCTTATTTGCACACTGGTACAAATGAGGCAGATCCCTTACAAATGCTACCAAGATGAAAATGGGAGTCTGCAGAGAGCCGATTGGCCCGCACACGGCAGATCCCTTTCACACCCAACCCATCTCGTCCTATCAAATTTTATGTTGAAGCTCTATTGTTATTGATCCCACTATAGCACTTGGTAGCCTATTCCACATACTTTCTTACAGTTTCTTACAGTAGATCCTCTGGAAAAAGGCAAACTAGGCCTGTGTATCCAGCTCAGTACCAGTACTTGCACTGCTGCGGTCGTTCACGGTGTTGGCGGCGGCGGTAGCAGACGCAACATTTTTACTATTCTGTATTTTTGTTTTATAATCAAACTTCAAATCTTGTCTTCCCCATGCTTTATCAAGATTACTTTCAAACTCCCTTATTGATTCGGAATCGACTACATACTGGGGCAGTGCGTTCCACTCATTTACCACTCTTATCACAAAATGAGTTCTTTGCCTTCTCAAGCCTATTTCTTTCTTTGTAAATTTTCTTAGAGTGTCCTCTCGTTCTTGTTCCCTCCCGCATCAAGAAGATACCTTCACACACATCCTCATCGTACTTTCCTGACACTATCTTAAAAGTCTCTATCATATCCCCTCTCTTTCTCCTATATGCCAGTGTCGGAAGCCCCAGTGTCCTCAACCTCTGCTCATAGCCCGCGTTCTTCAACGTTGGTACCAGCTTGCTAGCTCTCCTCTGCACTTTCTCCACTGCTTCTATATCCTTTACCATATATGGAGCCCACACCTGGTTCGCATATTCCAGGTGCGGTCTAACCAGCGCTGTATAGAGATTCCTGAAGATTTCTTCGTCAAGTGACACAAATGTTCTCCTTATCAGCCCTACAATTCTATTGGCTTTGTTTATCTTTTCCGCTAAATGTTCTGAGAAATTTAACTTATTGTCTATCACTACTCCTATATCCTTTTCTGCATTCACTTCCTCCATCGCTTCATACATACTGTATCCTACCTTGTCTATCTTGCTTGTCCCAATCCTCATGTACTTGCATTTTTTGGATGAAAAGGCATTAACCAATGCTCAGACCATCCCTTCATGCCCTCCACATCTCCTTGAAGCAAACCCACATCTTCCTTACTCCTCACTCTTCTATACATCTTAGTGTCATCCTCATACAGGTATACCGCACTTCCATTAGTTATAACTTCAGGTAAGTCGTTGATAAATATAACGAACAGCAGTGGTCCCAACACAGATCCCTGAGGTACCCCACTTGTAATTTCCCTCCACCCCGAGCCTATTCCATTCACCAGTACCCTCTGTCTCCGATCTTTCAGGAAGGCTTCTATCCATTTCACACATTTCTCCCCTATATTATAGCTTCTAACTTTCTCTATTAACCTTTTATGTGGGACCTTATCGAAGGCCTTCATAAAATCGCAATATACCACGTCTATTACATGACCATCTTCTAGAATTTGCATCCAATCATCTACCACCTTAATTAGCTGTAGTACCGTCGACCTCCCCGGCAAGAATCCGAACTGTCTCCCACTGAAAAGTTGGTTTGACTTCATATGCTCCATTATTCCTTCTCTAATTACCGTTTCCATTAGTTTACACACAAGACTTGTCAAACTGACTGGTCTATAATTCCCTGGGTCATTTCTCTTTCCCTTCTTAAATATAGCTGTTATGTTCGCCTCTCTCCAGTCCATCGGGATTTGTCCTGTATTAAACGATACCTCAAATAACATTTTCAATGGCTCTACTAACATCTCACCTCCTTCCTTTATGATTCTTGGGTGTATCCCATCCGGTCCCGGTGACTTAGTTCTGTTCATTTTTTCTATAGCCCTTCTTATTCTAGCATGGGAAAACCAAGATGAAAAGGGGAGTCTGCAGAGAGCCAAGTGGCCCACATAAGGCAGATCCCTTTCACACCCAACCCATCTCATAAACGTTACCTGTTATTTACACTACTTACTATACACCCATATTATTATATACCTGCAACCAAAACACAATTGTAAGAAATAGGAACATAGGAAAATGGGAGTCTGTAGAGAGCCAATTGGGCCACACAAGACAGATCCTTTTCACACCCAACCCATCTCATAACAACTCTCTCTCATTTATCTCTGTCTTCCTTACATTTATGACATCCTAGTCTCTCTCTCTCTCTCACAAATGAGAACATAAGAAAACCGGAGTCTGCAGAGAGCCGATTGGCCCACACATGTCAGATCCCTTTCACACCCAACCCATCCCGCGCTCTCTCTCTCTCTCTCTCATATTTATCGCTATCTTCCTTACGTTTATGACATCCTATTGTCTCTTGCCATACTCTCTCACCCTCACAAATGAGAACATAAACAAAATAAGAAAACGGGAGTCTACAGAGAGCCGATTGACCTACACTTAGCAGATCCCTTTCACACCCAACCGGTCTCGTTCTATCTAATTTCAAATTGAAGCTCTATTGTTCTTGATCCCATTATAGCACTCGGTAGCCTATTCCACATATCTACAACTCTGTTACTAAACGAATAGAGGCAGATCCCTTATACAGGCAATCTCTCCCTCTCTCGTTCTTATTTGTTTGCACAATCTGTTCCTTTTGTAGTTTCTCCATGCCCGATAATTTAAATGATCTTTTGTATCCCTGCTTGCAAAACCCCTCGAACCCCGGACAACGTTGCTTGCAACTTTAATTATTTTTATTATTATTATTATTATTATCATAATTATATATACTATATATATAAATAAATAAATATATATTTATATATATATATATATATATATATAAAATATATATATATATATGTCTCACAAGGAAAAGGAGAACCAGCGTAGTAGCGAACATCTTATCTTTATTGGTTACCAAACGTTTCGGAGAAAACAGTCTCCATCTTCAGTGAATCTAAAATAAATGAAAGTTTACGTAAGAAATAAAACAAATAATTACATATGGATGTGAAATATCAAGCAGTAAGGTTCGTATAAATATTAACCGAGAAGAGCTAAACATAATAAAACAAAAACTATGTATTATGAGAACAGCATTAAGCTAAACTTAAACAAATAATACTAATAAGAGAGGGTATACAATAAAGTATGTTTAGCTCTTCTCGGTTCATATTCATACGAACCTTACTGCTTGATATTTCACATACATATGTAATTATTTGTTTTATTTCTTATGTAAACTTTCATTTATTTTAGGTTCACTGAAGATGGAGACTGTTTTCTCCGAAAAGTTTGGTAACCAATAAAGATAAGATGTTCGCTACTACGCTGGTTCTCCTTTTCCTTGTGAGACTTCGATTCCCAAGAGGAAGCTCCATTGCAGAAATTCTTATATATATAAGTATAATAACAGCTTTTAGGGGAAATTTTCACTGAAGGGTTTTTCTTCTGTACCCTCTCCTCCATTAGTATTGATATTGTATGACGTTCGCCCCATTAGTTTGGCGATTCTAAGACCTTTCGCCCCATTTTTGTGAATTTCAAGACCTTTCATGCCAAATAGGTGTCGATTTTTTCCTGGCGAACAATAGCAAGCCGGAGGAGCCGGTCTTTGGCTGGGACATTCTACCGAAAAAAAATTACACAATTATCCCAAAGGGGCATTCTTTTCAGTTTGATGGACATCTAGGTAACAAACTAAAAACCTCCCCTTATGGTTCACTTTTTGGGCGATTTTTGCGTGTATTCAATATTTTTCTAATTTCCTCCCTAGACCTCCATCATATTTAAAAAAAACATTCATTAGATCCCCTTATAGATTAATTTGTACATTTTTCGGTAGAAAAATGTCCCGGCCGAAGGCCAGTTCTTCCATCATTACAGGCTCACTATTGTTCGCCAGGGAAAACATTATCGACACTTAAATAGCACGAAAGGTATAAATATTGACGAAGAAATGGGGCGAAAGGTCTTAAAATCGACTAACTAATGGGGCAAACATCTTAACATCTGATAACTAATGGGGCTAAATATGAGGGAGGAGTAGGTCCAGAAAAACGGCCCATCTCCCCTTAAGTATATTATGACTCTGATATCGTTACTGGAAGCCCAGTATCGGACATAATGTAGGAAATGATACATGCTCGCACACAGTCGGGGGACACCACGACGTATACAGACTAATAACATACATAACAAAGCCACTCCAACAGCTTCCTCTCTCTCCAACACTCCTTCTCCCCTGTCTACACTCTTCAAAAACAAAATAGGAAAAGTTTAATGTAGATACGAGGTGCCGTTGTAAAGCCTTATCCCTCAATACCTTCACCTGACCTGCTCACAAGGTTGGTAAGCTGAAGTAGAGTGTGTATGTAGATTAAGGGGGGCCCATCTCGTTTTGTTTTCTCTCTCTCCCTTTCTCTCTGGGTTGTATCCACTCGGCCCCATTCAGCCTACTGTTTTAAGACGTTTACCCCCATCCAGGTGTCGATATTTTCCTGGCGAGCATAGCGAGCCATCATATTTCTTAAAATGTTTATTTACAGCAGGCTAAATTTTTACATTTATCGATAGAAAACTGTCTCCGGCGAAGCCGGATTTCTCCATACAATGGTGGCTCTCTATCGCTCGCCAAGGAAAAAATCGACACCTGGATGGGTATAAATGTCTTAAAACAGTACGTTGAATGGGGCCGAATGGATACAAGCCAGAAAAAAGGAGAGACAAATAGCAGGTGACCCCCCTTAAAACAGGTTCCGGCTTAGTGAGCATAGTGAAGTACCGGTATAGTTAATACGATGGAGTGATGTATAAGGTAATACAGAAATTGGCCAAGTTTACTGTAATGTATGTATCAATAATTTATAATTTAGTTTAGTTTCTTCCTTTTGTTGTATTTATTTCCTCTCGCATAAGCATTAGGCTATTCATAGTGCATTTGGGTTACGTACATGATTTGATTAATATCCAGCATTCGATAAATGGATATCAATCGTGGTCATGTGCTGTACTTATAACTGTCTTGATGGTGTAATGGTTAGAGCGTGTAAGTTATGTATGTGACATCCTGGGTTCGAATCCAGGGAGTATCACATGATTTCATTAATATAATTTAGGGTATTATTGGTGTTAAGAATGATGTTAAAATATTGTCATCTCTATTTCTTAACGGTTAAACTAAGAGTTGTTTCTCGGCTGCCTAGTGCCAATCTGTCATGCGAGGTGAAGGGATGTCATACAAGAAAACAGATGGTGATAGGTACTCATGAATTACTAGCATGTTGGGCTCACAAATGTCCACAAGTATTAATGATAAACAACGCGACTTAAAGGTGAGATTGGCTTATTTATTAGTCGACATATTTGATTTACTTAATATTTTCTTAGTTTCCTCCCTAGACCTCCATCAAGCTTAAAAAAAAACATCCCCAAGATTCCCCTTCTAGGTAAATGTGTACATTTTTCGGTAGAACAATGTCCCGGCCTTCCGTTTATCCTTAAATACAGGCTCGCTATCGCTCGCCAGGAAAAAATCGACACTTAACCCTTCCTACCCGGGCTGCCTTAGGTAAGGACAGCTCGGCAGAAGGGCAGCTACCCGGCCGTCCTTACCTAAGACAGCAGCTTAATAGCCTAATTAAGCTTGGTCTGAACGCCGTGCGTACGACGTATGTCAACAAACCCAAGCGTTGCGTCACCGCTCCTCCGAAAACAAGAAGGAGAAGACTCTTCAATGTTATTTTTCTGACGTCAGACGAAATTAGTGTCTGAAAAGCCCCCATATTGGCAACATCTCTGCAATATTTGCTCCACTGAAATCGTCATCACAACTGAACCAGTTGACTTACAGAGCTCTACTCAACGCCAAAATACAGATTGAAAACCGCACTACGATTATAGATGAGTGCAAAAGTTCTAGCAGTGAAAATAAACATAAATACGGTAGCCTAGGCCTAGACGTTTTTCAGCCATTTCGCCCGGGTACGGGCGACCGTCCTTAGATAAGACTGGCCAGGTAGGAAGGGTTAAATAACAAAAAGTTTTGATATTAACAAAGAAATGAGGCGAAAGATCCTAAAATCGCAAAACTAATGGGCCAAGAGTCTTAACATCTGAAAACTAATGGGATACATGAGGGAGAAGGGGGTCCAGAAAAAGAACATGCCTCCCCTTAAACCACAATAACATTATATTTTACATAATGTGCTCGTTGTTCTTTACTATTAAGGGGAGGCAGACCCTTTTCTGGACCCCCTTCTCCCTAATGTTTAGCCCCACTAGTTTTGAGATTATAAGACGTTCGGCCCATTAGTTTGGCGATTTTAACACCTTTCACACCTTTTCGCTGTCAATTTGTTAAGACCTTTCGTACCATTTAGGTGTCGATTTTATTCCTGGCGAGCGTTAGCGAACCTGTCATTTTTAGAGGAGCCGGCCTTCGGCCGGAAAAAATGTCTACCGAAAAATGTACACATTTATCTTGAAGGTGAGTATGGGGGTTATTTTTTAAGCTAGATGGAGGTCTAGCGAAGAAAACTAAATAAATAAATGAATATATATAATTATACAGTATATATATATATATATATATATATATATATATATATATATAATTATATATATATATACATATATATATATATATATATATATATATATATATATATATATATATATATATATATATATCGGTATATATAGAGCAAAACAAAATAGCCACTGTCCCCTTAATCTAGTTCCGATTCCAATACGTAAGAGCCTCAAACCAGGAAAAACTTGCTCGCCGAAAATTGCCGGGAAATGCGCCGTGTGACACCACCTTCAAGCTTCTCTCTCTTCACTCTTTAATTACCTCTTTCCCTTTCTTGGCCAATCTCTCTCTTCCACACACACTCTCTCTAACTGTCTCATTTCCTCTGTTATCACAATAGTCTCTCCTCACCCCTTTCTTACCTTCCATAAGCCATTATTGCTAATTTTTTCAGTATCATGAACATTAAATGCGAATATCCTCTGGGTAAAATACTATTATATTGTAGCGAATGTATGAATGCACTACTATATTCATATATTGTGATGAAAGATATTTTCCTGTGATTTTTGCTAAATATCTGACGGTTGTTGAATCTTGTAGCTATTAATATTGAATTTTGAATATTCAATTTTGAATATTTACATTTGTTAACTCACTGACTATTAGGGGTCCTTCCACATATTACTGGCAGTGACATGACATGGCCTGCATAAACCAAATGTTTGACAGCAATTATTTTGATCACTTTAATTCCTTGAAGGATAATTCAAAGTATGAAAAAACATTCAACGTTAATATTGGCCATTTAGTTAAAATGAGACTTCAGAGGTTGTCAACCCTTGTGGATTATTTAACCAGCACACTGGAAATCAAGAATAACGTCAGGACTGGAGCCCCTATTCGAGAACTCCAGTCCCTTGATTATTAGCTATAAATTCCCGTAATATAATAATAAGAAATATACCTTCGTGCTGAAGAGATTGACTTTACTCCGGAGCCCTTCACTTGGGTCATTATTCCGTCTTCACTTCCCCTACTCATTAAATATACGGAGGGAAGATAATCTCACGCGAGAACCAGGTGTGTCTCATATCTCCCCCGCCAGTGTTTATATTACTTTATCCAATGCAAGTTTTAATAATGATTCACTACGAGACAGAATGCAATGTAATTAATAGGTTATATTTGTTCGAGGTGCTTTAGGCTCAGGGAAAATAATCCTATAATGTTGGACAAAGTAAAATAGCGTGATCATAATGACTCAGATCAATTTCGTTTGCTAATTTAAGATACAGTTAGTAAATATAGGACTTCAGAGGCTATAAACCCTACTGGATTATTAAGCCAGTACACAGGAAGTCAACAATAGCGTCAATGACTAGAGCCTCTTTTCGAGAACTTCAATCCCTTGTAAGATAGAGTTGGATGAGTGTAGTAGTTCAAGCTTGATAATGCAGTGTGATGATCCCTTAAACCTTGACTTTTGTTCAGAGTGATAAGAGGAGCGGATGATTTCGTAAATTAATTTGGTTGGAATTAGAAAGGCATACTGTACATACCCAAGTCGTGCTAAATACATCATCTAATACCCAGTATGACAAAGGTGGCATGGAAGGACAGTATAGCAATAGATATACTATAGGTGTTTGAAAAATGAATCGCTAACACAAGGGATCTGGGAGTTCTCGAAAAGGGGCTCCAGCCCTTATGCTATTCTTGAATTACAGTGTGCTGGCTTATTAATCCAGAAGGGTTGATAACCTCTGAAGTCCTATTTTAACTACCTAAAGGAACACTAATTGCAATACGAAAATACGAACTTACTTTATGGAGTACCCAATAAAGAAACCCCAATTGACCAGTTGCGTGTATCTATCTGTCTGTAAGAAAGTTAGCACGATAAACAGAGAAACTTAGCAGAAATTCAGCAATTATGCGGGTTTCTGATAGATAATAAGTTGCCTACAGCTCCAACTTCCTTATAGCCCGAAACTCGCAGGTGGTCATAATATATCGTAGCTCCCATAATGTTCTACAATGCAATGCAAGTTATTCTTTCTTGGGTGTGTGTGTGTGTGTGTGTGTGAGTGTGAGAAAGAGAGAGAGAGAGAGCAGTGTGTATGTGTGTGTGAGCAAATGTGGTTGATTGTAAGGCGCTATATACTGCATATCCTTTGTGATAATTTACGATTTAATTTGAATCCAAATAAAACATTAAACTATAAAACTGAACAACACGCACCATTCTGCCCCCGTAACACAGCAGTCAACATTTATGACAGCCAACAGCGATACCTAATTATAAAAATGACAACCTTAATTATTGTGGCGCTTGTTCCGTTTCTGTTGGACATAATGACATCGCTGGAGACATTAAGGACTATTTATAGCTGTAATTATGTCCTTGTTAATTAGACCTGAGGCGAGAATTGTGATGATTACGGAGATACGGTTAAAAGAAGGATGATAATTGGAAACGTACAGTACATTTGCCACACGGGAGTATATGTTGCATGTACATTATAATTTGTATGCTTGGCACTTAATGGCAACGGAATATACATCACAAATGCGATCAAACCTGACAAAGGTAAAATTTTGTAAAAAGGATATTGAAGTGTCTCTTGTGTAATAATTATGATAAGCATATCATTCACCATAGGCTCCAATAGTTTCAAACTTGATTTCCGAAAATGGGTTTCCTGCAACATTTACTGTATATGCTAATAATACAATTCATTTCCATAAGCCTATACACAATATAGATTGTATTAATGACAATACTAAGGAGTTTTACTTAAAATGGTATGTATGTATGAATAACCTATGGTATATTATTATACACATTAATGCGTATAATGTAGCAAGTAATGAAATATAGGTCAATTAGTGTGGTAATTCAATTACTGATTAACCCAATTAAGGCGCCTCAACTCACCGTTCCCGTACTCTTTTCTAATTTCTAAAACATAATTGTTATACGTGAATGAGGGCAACATATAACATTTATACCAATTCATAACGTAGAATTTCGTATTTATGTATAATATGTGTACCATTTTATCACATAAGTTCAACGACAAAATTTAATATTTACAAGTTTATGCATTAAACAGTCATAGCGGTAGCATTGTATTTATATTTGTTTGTCCGTGTTTTGATAAACGTTTCGTTTCTTAATATAACCGTGGGGAAACTACAACAAGTAATAAATCTAAACTAAAAATTACAATTATAATTCTACATTATTCGTGTATTTTCAGCTGTTCTGAGTGACTGTCCAGCAGGGTTTTGGCTTATAAATATATAATACGACAAGGACAGTGATAGCCAGGTTGATGTAGGTGTTGATTTACGGTTAATGGTACTCCGCTGGTTTATGTCGGTGTAATGAAGGTACTTGTGGTGTTATTGGACCATAGTACTGTACTGGCCAGACAGTTATGATGGCAAGGATGGACAGAAGGGAGGGAGGGAAGGGAAGGACGGAACATTAATGAGGTCTTGGCGTCTAATCGTAAGGGAAGTTGATTATGCAAATGAATCTGAATTGATACACCAACTATTTTGGTGGCTAGGGTATTTTAGATCTTCGCCCTGCTGGCTCGCTATCGCTCGCCAGGACGAAATCATCACCTGGATTGGGATAAGCGTCTTAAAACAGTAGGCTGAATAGGGCAAAATGGATACAAGCCAGAGTAGGCCTAAGAGAGAAAAGGAGAGGAAAAAAAGCAGGTAACCCCCCTTAAGTTACTCAGGCAGAGGAGTGTACTGTGCATTGCGAACCCCCAAACCACCCCTCTACTCCTCTCTTCCACACACACACACACACACTCTCTCTTTCTCTCTCTCTCTTTTTCGTTATTTTCTTGGTGCTGTGTACTCAAATGTGCTAATATCCTCCTCCCTGTATCTCAATAAGTTGATGGATATCCTTGACAATACCTCCATGATTCTTTTAGCTAACTCCCGTCCATATTTCCCAGTGACTTACAGATGGATTTTTTTTTTTTAAAGTCAGATATGATTTAGTTTGTTTCTACAAGAAAATTAATGCATTAAGTCACAATTCTGACTAAGCTAAACTGGACATAAACGAAAATTACAGTATTGAAATTACCTTCAGTAATTATGATCAACATTATTTTAAAACACATTTTCTTAGACCGAATGTTTTATGTTACGTTGCAAATTTGGTATTGAAAATCACTTCCTAAAGACTTAAGGGATTCTGTTAACTATAGAATAATTAATACTGATGAACATAAAATAGCTATTAGATGGTTATCCATAAATCAGATTGATTGTCATGTTATTGTAATGTTACTGTTTTTATGTTCATTGATTCGGAATCGCACAAGAAATTAATTATAAAATTAAACCTATCGACCGTCCTCATTTGAACCGATATTGATTATCTCTGGCCGGAATATATTTATTTATAATAAATGGAGTAACTAGTGCACTCTATTGTGAGAAAACATGCGTTGTAAGGGTAACTCAGACATTGTATTTATGTTTCACAATTCGAAATGGTTAGTTAATGAAAACCGGGGATTATTTAGCCTAGTTTAAATGTTATTGCAGGTAGGTTACTGTATTCGTCAAAAACACTGTGTATCTGGTACCCGTATTTGTTCATTACTCATGAAATACATGGACATCAATTTAATTATATATACAAATTGGTGGTATCTATTATCGCAAGTCGACGGACTCTTCCATAGCTTAATTATATATGGCCCGTGCAGTCAAGCTGCTGCAATCAACAATCATCATAATCACAAGCACAAGTAACTTTAAATATACAAAATATATTATACATTATTCATGTTTGTTTTCACCATAAATCAACGGAAATTCAAAGTTTTGAAACTCTTCAACTCTTCAGTAATCATTTCGGTGACAGCCATCCAGTTACTACATTTAGTAAGTGAATCTATGACGAACAGGGAATCGGTGGCGGACGCAAGAAAATTGTATCACATTATTGTTAAGTAGTATTTGATTTGAGGAGAGAACATGGAGCATACGATCATAAGGTCAGTTGCTTCACTAAAGCAATATATGACTGATCTATAATGAATAATATGATTTAGCCACCAAGTGCGACAAACTACAGGGGTGAAGTTTATCCTGTAACCCCCCCCCCTCCCATTCTCTTCCACAACACTAGTCCTAACGTAATAGAATCGCTTGGCTGTAGACAGTATAATAATGAGATCATAATCGGGTTGAATAAATTAATCAGACGGCATTGAGTTTTGGACTACGTATGGCCTATCATGATCAATTTAAGTTTAAAAGAGTCGATGCTGATACAAAGTGCAGTATGATATCCTCGCTCACACGACTAACCAACCACCTCACGTCTACCACTCACTGTTCTTCATGCCGGGGTAGGAAGTGTGTGTTAGCTGTGAGTGCTTCAAAATATTTAAGATTGGATTACTGGTACCAACGTGACGGAAGGAATATTAAGAAACTGATAAGTGTAGAATTGTAGTTTAGCCTTACATAGACTGCTAATTAACACCCAACATGATTGATAGGAACTGTTTATCGGTCGTTTAGCGTTTCAGATTTGACCCTTCTTCCAGTTTTGTCTTCTGCGCGTAGTATGACGCCAAGTGATCATAGGGGCCGCCCGGTATGGTAGCTTGGGAAAGGAAGGGGTGGGAGCATAATACTCTAATCATTATTTTATGTATCCATTTCTTTCTCTAATATTTTGCAGTAAAACATATCCTATCATAAATTAAAGGAAGTCACGGGTTAACGGAAGTCAGAATAGTAGAACAGAAATTGCGAGTGATTTAGGTAGTCTGAGATCTGATGGGAGGGGCGGCTAGTCAATTGGTAGGGTTTAAATTAAGTAAACTCTACGCTTCCATTCAGTTGCTAGGGAATTGCAGGGATTAATAATATTAATTCCCGATAACAAAACGCCAAGTTGGAGCAAGCGTATGCGTGGGTGTCGTAGTGTTATCAGATTATTATTGTTCTGTGTATTAACCCATTTAAGAACATAAGAAAAGAACATAAGAAAATGGGAGTCTGCAGAAAGCCGATTGGCCTAAGCAAGGCAGATCCCTGTCCCACACAACCCCAATTACAAAGCCCAATTATAGGCTCAACACTCTAATACCCTGAGGATCATCTTACCAAACCGGTTAGAGATTAACGCAGGATTACGGGGGTCTGCAGAGCGCTGATTGGCCCAACCCGGCTGATCCCCCTTCACACCCAACCCTTCTCGTCCATATGCTTATCCAATTTTTTCTTAAAGCTCCCTATCGTTCTTGATCCCACTATATCACTTGGTAGCCTATTCCACCCATCTACAACTCTGTTACCAAACCAATATTTGCCTATATCTTTTCTGAAACGAAATTTATCTAATTTGAAACCATTGGTACGAGTTCTTTCGCTATCACTGAGCTTTAGTACATTTGTCATGTCCCCTTTGTTAATCCCACTAACCCACTTGAACACCTCTATCATATCCCCTCTAACTCTGCGTCTCTCTAACGAATGTAAACCTAATTTCTTCAACCTTTCTTCATACGGAAAATTTCTAATATTATGGATCATTTTTGTCATTCTACGCTGAATTCTCTCCAATGAATCTATGTCCATTCTGTAATAAGGACACCAAAATTGGACAGCATAATCCATATGGGGTCTCACTAATGACAAGTAAAGTTTTAAGATAACATCAGCAGTTCTGTTACTCACACTCCTAGAGATGAACCCGAGAATCCTGTTTGCCTTATTACGAACGCTTATACACTGTTTTCTAGGCTTCAAATCATTGCTAACAAGCACACCTAGATCTTTCTCGCAGTCTGAATTTTCTAATTCTAAATTAGCTAGTTTATATTTAACATTTGTTTGCATCTTCCCTATCTTTAATACCTTGCATTTGTCAATGTTAAACTTCATCTGCCAATTTACTGACCATTCGTGTAAGGTATCTAGATCCCTTTGGAGGCACTCTATATCGCTATCTGAATCAATTGATCTCCCCATTTTAGTATCGTCTGCGAATTTACTTATCCTACTAGTTATACCTAAATCTAGGTCATTTATGTATATAAGAAACAACAGGGGACCTAATACCGATCCCTGGGGGACACCACTTTTGACTGCTCCCCACTCTGACTTGGTACCATTTATGCTGACTCTCTGTTTCCTACCAATTAGCCATGACCTAATCCATCCCAACAACGACCCTCCTATTCCATGTGCCTCAACCTTTCTCATCAATCTCTCATGAGGGACTCTGTCGAAAGCTTTACTGAAATCTAAATATATAATATCATATGACTTGTCACTATCTACTGCTTCATATACCTCTGAGAAAAAGCTAAGCAAATTAGTAAGGCACGAACGTCCCTGAGTGAATCCATGCTGAGAAGAATTTATTAAGTTAAATTTTACTAAGTGGCTTCTAATTTTCCTAGCAATAATAGACTCTAGCAACTTTCCTATGATTGATGTGAGACTAATGGGACGGTAATTGGATGCTATCGATTTATCACCTTTTTTGAAGATCGGAACTACATTTGCAAGCTTCCAAGCTTCTGGAACTAAACCTGTTTCTAATGACTTGTTAAATATAAATGCTAATGGACTACTTAACTCATCTCTGCATTCTTTTAATACTCTAGCATATACCTCGTCAGGACCAGGCGATTTTTTGAGGTTTCAGTCTGTCAATTTCCTTAAGCACATCATTTCTACTTATACTAACTGTACTTAACATATTTTCTATACTATCACTATATACCATATTGACTTCTGGAATCTGTGCCAAATTTTCATTAGTGAAAACGGAAAGAAACTGACTATTTAATGTACTGCACATTTCTAAATCATTTTCTGTTATTTCTCCTATTGAAGTTTTTAGGGGGCCTATTACATCTCTAACTTTAGATTTATATAGTTGGTAAAAAGCTTTAGGGTTATTTTTTGAGTCGCTGGCTATCCTTATTTCATAATTTCTTTTTGCTTTCCTGATTTCCTTTTTGACCTGTCTTGATAGAGTCTGATAGTATATATGTAAATGATTTTCACCTTTCTTTATTTTTCGATATATTCCTTTCTTTTTTCCTATAAGATCTATTAGCTTATTAGTCATCCATTTTGGTTGGTTCTGCGTCGATCTAAATCTTCTTTTAGGGATATATTTATTTTGAGCATTGTGGAGTGAAGCAATAAACTGGTTATATGTAGGTGGCAAGTTTAACTCTGGCATATCCTGACTTAATCGCTTAACAATAGGGTCCACCCTTAAGTCTCTTCTTAGCCCACCATAATCGGCTTTTCTGAAATCTGGGATAAGTGTCGTATTCTCTTTAGCATTCCCTGTCCATTGTATATTAAAATTTATATTTATATTTAATTGTATATTAAAATGTATATTAAATTTTTTGTATATTAATATTTCCAAAACATATCGGTTTTTACTAGCTATGACTGCTGCAATAGCTACCATCACTCTCATCACCAATAGTGCGACGACAACCAATATTACCACCTTCATTCGTGAACACAAATATTCCTTATTTGTACCAATTGGAATTCTGTAACTCACTACCACCATCACTAACTTTGCATTGATCATCTACATCATTGTAATTTATATCACCACCATCAACAATTATTTCGGGCAACTATTAGGGTCATCAATAAAACCAGCAAAACCACCTCCAACCCGACAACCATTACCACTGACAACCATGAGTTACTTTGAACCACAACAACCTCCACTACCAGTCACAATCCCTATCCTCCCCATTACTACCATTATGCTACAATGGTGACTGGACAACTCAACCAGTAGACCATTTCAACCAGTCTCAAATCAACCAATACGGTTAGGTTAGGTTAGGTTAGTAATATATTTGGCAATGGTTTGGTTGGGTTTGGTTGATTTGACACTGGTTGAGAGGTACTGGTTGAAATGGTCTACTGGTTGAGATGTCCGGGAACCCGCTACAATAATACACCTGGCAAGATGTCCAACTAGCTCGGCGCTAATTGTATGTATGGTAATAATATAGACTCATAAAGTAGAGTAGTGACAAACAGAATACTCAGACTTAACTTATCCACACTCATAAAGTAGAGTAGTGACAAACAGAATACTCAGACTTAACTTATCCACACTCATAAAGTAGAGTAGTGACAAACAGAATACTCAGACTTAACTTATCCACAGTCATAAAGTAGAGTAGTGACAAACAGAATACTCACTTATCTTATCCACAGAGTCATAAAGTAGAGTAGTGACAAACAGAATACTCAGACTTAACTTATCCACACTCATAAAGTAGAGTAGTGACAAACAGAATACTCAGACTTAACTTATCCACAGAGTCATAAGTAGAGTAGTGACAAACAGAATACTCAGACTTAACTTATCCACAGTCATAAAGTACAGTAGTGACAAACAGAATATTCAGACTTAACTTATCCACAGTCATAAAGTAGAGTAGTGACAAACAGAATACTCAGACTTAACTTATCCACTAATGTGTTCATTTCTGTCTTTTGCATTTTTCATTTTAAGTTTGTAAGTAGCTTATATACCCTAAATTAAAGAAACCCTGGACCAGCAGGAAATCTTGCCGACTGTACGGTCGCGCTAATAAGTCACGTTACAGCTGTCATTACGTTTGGCTTGCTCTGTGCTGTATTAATGTCGGTCAGATGTTGGATAGGGTGGGTAAGTGTAGTAACATGTGTGTATATCTCACTTGATATGAAGAAATAAAGCTTAGATATTGCTGAAACAAATTATTAATCGAAACATATACTTGGTGCTGAGACATCACGTTATTAACACGACTGTACCTCTCATTCACCTACCCCTACCCTTCCGTTTACCATTAAGGGGAAATGGGTCGTTTATCTGGTCCCCCTTCATACTCATGCTTAGCCCCATTCGTTTTCAGATTATAAGACGTTCGGCCTATTAGTTTGGCGATTCTAAGACCTTTCTACCCATTTCCGTGTCGAGGAAATGAAGACATAAATTAATAAATAAATATGTAGACCAAACAAAAAGTCACGACCCCCTTAATGCTTACAACCATGAGAGTCACTTTCAACCACAACAACCTCCGCCACCATGTATTCAGTCCCTATCATCCCTATTACTACCATTACACCCACCTCCCATCCACCAATTATCCACCATCCCATTACCATCCATCTCCACCATCCTAACACCATTACCCTATCCACCTTCCACCCTCCACCTCCTACCCACTTACCACCTCCCATCCACTTCCCACCTACCTTCCACTTCAAACCCACCATCCACTTCCCACTCACCCTCTAACTTCCCACCCACCTACCATCCACTTCTCACCCACCTACCACACCCAACCACCTAGCATCCACCATACACTTCCCACCCACCCTCCACCTCCACCACCCACCCACCCACCTCCCATCCACCTACCACCTCTCACCCACCTACCATCCACTTCTCACCCACATACCATCCACTTCCCACTCGCCCTCCACCTTCCACCCACCTCCCACCCCCTTCCACCCACCACCATCCACTTCCCACACACCTAGCATCCACAATCCACCTCCCTACCCTTCCGCCCACCTCCACCATCCACCCACCTTCCATCACCATCCACCTACCCGTCCGTCCACCAACCTCTGAATTATGTCCAGATATTACTGAAACGCGATTCAGCATTATTCTCCTCATTATATTTCCTCATAATTGTAACAGGGTGTGATTTATTCAGCTTTGAGGGAGCCAGTGCATTTGTCTGAAGTTGGGAACTCTAGGTAACAGGACATGGCCAGTCTCTGGCATTATTGTCATTTTGAGTAACTTTTGATGTGTGAAAAAAGTTTTTTTCTTAAACTGAGTGTAATCATCTAAGGTTAACCATAATAAATTAATTTAATTGTTAATTTAATATATTAAAATTAATATTAATGTATATATATATATAAGGTCTTTGCTGACTAATTGTTTTGATTTGAGGGATCTATATTGATTGAAATTGTATCACCCTTTTCGGTATGAGAAACCTTGCTCAATATAAATACAATTGTGCCTCATAAACCTGAATTTCAGCTTCGGGTAAAAAGGGTTGACATGGACAATATTACGTGCAAGAAATATACATCTAGATAACTTATGCAGTCTTTGGCTAAATATATGTAGGGGTCTCTTGATATCGATTATGTCATGGAAAGCGCCTCAGCAAAGTTCAGCTGAAGGGGAGGTTTTTAATTTGTTCCCTATATTTCCATCAAGCTTACGATTACACCCCCTAGACCCCCTTTCAAGATAAATTTGTACATTTTTCGGTAGAAAAATTTCCCGGCCGAAGGCTGGTTCCTCTTAAATTACAGGCTCGCTATCGCTCGCCAGGAAAAAATCGACACCTAAATGGCACGAAAAGTCTTAAAATTGACAGAAATTGGGCGAAAGTTTTTAAAATCGCCAAACTAATGGGGCGAACGTCTTATAATATCAAAAGCAATGGGGCTAACCATGAAGGAGAAAGGGGTCAAGAAAAAAATCCCTCAAGTGGAAATCTCCCCTTAAGGAGAGAGAGAGAGAGAGATAGAGAGAGAGATTGCTGCGAAAACAAAACTTCTTAACGCCTGACTCACTGAGCTGCTTCATAAGCGTAGCAATACGTAATATCCCGTGAAATGTGACACTTAGTAGGAAAAATATAATCACAGATTTGTATGAGTGAAACATATATCCTTTGCATCCAAAAATGTTATCCTTTTCCTAGAGGGCATTCCATACTTGAATTAAATCGTGTGGTGTTAATCAGAATGAATAACAAAATAAAAGCGTTATTATTTACTATGTTAACACACACCCCATACGGAACAATGTCATTAGTAAACCCATATCAAATAATGTGCGGTTGATTGAATTGGGTTTGCCATGAGCTTCAGACCGATCTGTTTATCTATACTGAAGCGGAGTATAATGTGTCTGTGTCAATAATCAATTAAACTATTAGTTATACCGAACTATTCTTGACTGTTTCAAATCGGTCTCGGCAGCATTGCTCTGAGCCAACTTTTTTTAATATGGCGTTTTTGGTTTCCTGGTGGTATGTAAGAATTGGAATATTCTGGATGCCACATTCCCAACTGTTTTAATTCCCTTGGCGAGATAAATGTCCCATCCAGCAAAAACAGTACATGGGACAAACGCCAGAATTGAATTTTCCATTACATAGGAATTTGAAATCGGTTAGTTGAACTAAATAAAAATAAAATAAAAAAATAAAATAATAATGATAATAATAATAATAATAATAATAATAATAATGATAATAAAAACATAAACAAAAAATATAGATAAATAAAATAAATAAGTAAATATAATAAGTAAATACACAATAATAATATAACGTAATGTTGATATATTCCACCGTGTTCAGGTGTGTCGACACAACCGGGGAATTACTGGAGTCGCATTTCTGTGTTTAATAATATTTGTCATGTTACGCAACTTGCGCCATGTATTTGCAGTGTTGCAATACCGTGCTGTAGGTATTATCCAATTCGTGAAATGTGAGATTGGAAGGTACGTAACATGGTTGATACTGTAAGAATATTATTTTAAAGGTCTATAGAATGTTTTTAACCCTCTCCGACATATGACGCGATTTTGAGCCTATTGGGGATAATTTAAAGCCTTTGTTACCATCAGGGGTATTTAGAAACCGTTAGTTTAGTTACTTCAACCTATGCAGTTGTCTTTGAGTTAGCTGTGGGCAGAAAACTAATTTTGGAGAGGTAATTATAAGAACGAAAACACTATTTCTTATTGCTCATCTGGCAACCTCTGCGTCATAAATGCGTGAAAGGGTTAAGACTTTTTCATAGGCGAGTGTTGACAGCACTATTTCAAAGGTGTTGTGTGACAGATTTTTGTGTTTTGAGTTTTGAAGTGTTGTGTTGTGCTCAGAAATAATTTGTTTGATATCACTCTGCTGCGTTAGTTACTATGGGAATGACTATGATTGCCTTTTCCCGAGTGTTACGATTCGGTATTGTTTTGTATTTCATTTTGGTATGTTGAGCTTTAGCATGTTGTGTTTTATTGTGTTGTGTGCAGTGTAATGTAAAGTGTCGGTACCTTCACAATAACGCGGTTTTCTGTTCCTCCTACACGTTGCACCTGGCTTGTTTACTTGAAATTGTAGTGGTGCGAGTTTCTGTCGCTCAGATCCTGTGAATTCCTGAAATTGTGAACGTATCCTGGTGTTGCTTAGGCTTGAGATAGAGAGAGAGAGAGAGAGAGTGTGTGTGTGTGTGTGTGTGTGTGTGTGTGTGTGTGTGTGTGTGTGTGTGTGTGTGTGTAAAGGTACAACATTGACTAATTATGTAGGTTTGCAGGTACATGTGGTTTAGGGCGACAGTTCAAGTGTACACACATCGTTAAAACAAAGTGTTTTTGGTTAGGTTAGGTTGGTTTGGAAGAGATAAGTTTGATCTAGATAGTCTTAAGTTTAGAAATCTAAAAATGTAGTAGCAAGCCTGCATAGTTAACGTTTGTGCCGATAAACATACCGTCACTTGGTTGTGAGTGTGTGTGTGTGTGTGTGTGTTACGAAATTTTCCCAAGCTGTTTTATTAGCGTAACACTATTCGTTGTTTCGAAGTTCTTTTGCAAACATATCATTATCATTGTGGAGGGGGATATATATATAGATAGAGAGAGGGGGGGGGGGTAATTTTAGGAAACGTTTGTTTTTGTCTTGAAACATAAGTAGTGCCTATTTTATCCTAGCTGACAAACTTTCAGTAGGACCCGGCTGGTAGCGAGTTTACCTTTGCCCCATTGAGGTGGGCTATAGACTATAGTTCTTGTATATTCTGCACCTACGCTAAATATGAAACATCAACACGTATGTTTGCAGTGTTATGCAAATACGTGATGTTTTACTGTTAACATTTTTTTTTTTTTTTTTTTTAGTTCAACAAAGGAGCATATATTAGATGTTATACTCTGGTTTACACCATTGATGTTTTATAGTTGTAAAAGGGCCTTTAATAATGTAGATTTTAAGAATGTCAATTTATCATATACACCAAGAGTAATTAAAAATGATTTTGCCAAACATTTAAATTATAAATTTTTCATGTTAGCTTCAAGCTGAAAGTATGGTTCTCATGTATATCATTAATGTATATGACCCTCGTATAGCTCAATAGTCATCGAAATAAATAAATATACCTAAGAAGAACTTACTGTATATATTTAGCCATAGTAATAATTATGTTCTCACGTTTATGCCTTTCTAGTCTCTGAACGCCCTTTCGATAAGCTTCCTTTGTCACCCCCGGAACCCTTAAAACCTCCATACGGACCTTATGCCTCTTAAATATGACGGCCCTGGACTCCTAAATATATTCACACTGTCACCCCCTTACACCCTAACACCGGGCAGGGCTGCATGGTAATGGTCCAAGATGAGCTTTGGCTGACACCATGTCTGGCTTGAAACGGACCTTCTCTCTTGGGTACTTTTCCTGTTAGGTATTTATGTAACTGCTTAGTAATTTAATTGTAGGCTATATATACTTTGATAAGTAGCATTTATAAAAAAAAAAATGTGTGCTTCCTTACTCGTTTTCTCTCCTTTCCTTTAAAATCCTTTAGGTTCAAATATACTTAAAAGCCCAGTCAACAAATTTCAATACCATGATTGTCACTGCAGATGTATAGTGGCTCCCATGTTGACTATATACTTCACCCTTGTGAATACATTACACAAGGGTCAAACTACAGCACGTTAGAATGCCGCGGTTAACAGCCTTGTTGGTCCAATTTTTCCGCATCCAGAAGAATTTTACGAAGGGTTAAGAGAGTGTGAGTGTGTTAGAGTTACGTGAAAATGAATCAGTTTCCTCCTGGGGATTTGAGAAGGATTAGCAGAGAGAAACATAAATTGTGTGTAGGTTGGGAGTTGAGGGGAGTGGTTATATGTAACCGTTTTATATTAATAGTAATTTAATGTTTATTATTTATCATCAAAATTGATATGTATATAAATATATTTATAACCATTTATAATTAATGACATAAATATTTCGTTAATAATTAGTAATAAAGGGAACCAGTGGTAATTAGTATCCAATATCGAAATCAAATTGTTAAACCATGATTTCAGTATTCCATTGGCGTTCACTACTGTGTGTAATATATGAGCAATACTAGTAGGCCAAATTATCTGAAGTTAATATGAAATTGTAATAATATTAATATTAGGTGTTCGGCAGTAATTGTTACTAATCTGGCACACAAATTTGACCTTAAATCTACTGTAATAAGTGTAGTTAAAAGTATTTAGCAAATCTTCTACAAAACACTGGTAGGCGAAATTCTCCTTATATAAGATACTTAGGCAAGCAAGCATTCACTCTGACATCCCGGTGAGACTAAACTGAATTTTACAAGACGACCAGATTACTATAATGAGTCTAGGAGGAGGAGGAGGAGGAAACAGTGGAGGAGGAGGGGATTAGAGGAAGAAGGAGAAGGAATATGAGAAGCTGAAGATGAATAAGAAGACGTACAGTAAGTAACCGTCGCTTTATTATTAAATCTCAAAACTCATCCACGATGCCTTGAAAAGAGAGATGACAACACAACATCAGAATAAAGAAAGTTAAAGAAATTAATAGGAGAGAGAGAGAGAGAGAGAGAGAGAGAGAGAGAGAGAGAGAGAGAGAGAGAGAGAGAGAGAAGTAAGAGATAGAGCAACATTATCATCGAATAACTCTTTCGAGATACGATGGTGCATATCTTGTAAGTTTTCTAGCTATTATTAGACGATTTTATTCACATAAGGAAGGGTATCTGGAAGTCAGAGGGTTAATAGAGATATTCTTTTCCCATATAATTCCCATAGATCCTTCCTAAGCTGTACAAAATCGTCTGATAGCATGTCAAAATTCGTCATAATGTTGAAGAGGTTAAGAGACAGGGCAACATTATCATTGATTTGCAAGTTTAGATGAGTTGCAAGAAGTCCAGTGTATGCAAGAAGAAAGTGCTGAATATTTATATATTCAAATGCTTTAATCCTTTGAGTCGCAGTGACGAGTTATTTTTTATTCTAACTATATGTATACGATATTATGCAGCTTAGGAAGGATGTATGGTAGTTTAAAGGGTTGGTTGAGATAGTTTGAAGCCTTATTATTGCTAGAGGTCCTACTTAATTAAGCTGGATAAGATCGTCTAATAGTTGTCGGAATATGATGAAAAGGACGCCCCTGGTACTGAATGGGTTAATCGAGGTAAAAGTGTATCTATTTAGTGTGGTGAATAACTGTTGGAAGCAAGTAAATACGAAGGGCCATATTCTTTCAGACATACATTTTGTCAAACAAGACTCGATTGAAGAGAGAGCAGAGGCATTTCATCTTTTTCTAAAAGTCAAGTTAGCGCACAATGGCTTACACACACACACACACACACACACACACACACACACACACACACACACACACACACACACACACACACACACAACATTTTCAATTTATATATATGTTTTTCTTTTTTCTTTCTATATTCCAACTTACTTCCTCTCGGGCATAGGCTGAGAGCCTTAACATTCACCGCTTTACAATGAACAGTGAAGCCCGTGAGGTCTTGTTCCAGTCTAGGGAGTGAGATATGTGAAGCACGTAGAGTACAACGAGCACCTGCCATCTTGCCTTCACATGAGGCATGGTGCTCACTCATGGCCCGAAACGACCCCATCTCTGAAGCCACCTCGTTCCTGTGCTTCACTGTCTCAACCCCTACACTCGGACTCTCACACTTACACACACACAACGCCACCTGTTGAGCAGATAACTCACCAGGCATTGCACCCCTATAGCATATTTTGAATATGGGAATATTCATACAGTGCTATTTAATCAGGGAACAATGAGGGTATTTTATTGACGTTTCGGTGGGCTTGTGGTAATGCACTGATACTAGGTACAGCACAAATTCCATCCCAATAATATCTTCCCATTGATACATCGGGATTTGAACCCGGGACCATTGGATTACCAGGCCAGTGGCAAGACCACTGTTATAGCTATGAGCATTATGAAATAATTTGCACGACACTGAGGATAATTTCATCACGAGCACATTTAGTAGCTTCAGTAAAGTGTAAACAACAGGGTTGGCACCACCCTTACCAAATCTGCAATTAGAAGTCAACAGGTTCATGCTATCTTGACTAGACAAAATCATGTTGTTAATGAGAACAGTTCAGAACGATGCCATAAACTCTCAACCCATAGTGCAGGAACATTATTTTAACAACAGCAAGGAAGACAGCCCTCCACCTTTTACTTTTCTACTTTGCTCTTTCTTTCCTCCTTTTCTTCTCTCTAATTCTTAAACACCTCTCACTTCGGCACCCTGTCTATCCCCCCCTCAACTCATGTCAACTCATATTGACCATTAGTTTCTATTCTCCAGCATATGTGAATTCTGTATTCTGATTATATCTCAATTCATCTTTCTTACCCTGTCATTATCACAAGGGAATAGCTGACCCTCCTATTCCACAGTCGGCCATAATTATCGCTCTATGATGACAGATGGTAGTGTCAGTAATGGTGGCCATGTAGGAGAGCCATAACCAGTGCTATACAACAATAGCGGGGCCATGGCCAGACTCACATTAACATCACTGTATCACCAACACTATTTTTTTGTTTTCTTTCTTTTCTTTTTTTGCCAGATATGGGAAGAGGAGGAGAGGAATAGTAAGGCATGACACGAGGAGAAATAATTAATACAGATATTGAGAAAACAAATCCTCTCTTCCACTTAGGTGAGGCTTGGCACAGTTGATGTAGTTTGCTCAGTAGATAAAGGAAGAACAAGGACAGAATGGTAGAACTGTAGGTGAATTATTGTACAATTTACTTTACTATTAATCTACAATTATCACGCACGGGCAGCCCTACCATTCTGTTCTTATATTAATTGTTTTCATAATTTGGATGAATTCCTTAGATATTATCATTGATGCCAAATTGAGAATATGTGTATATTTATTAGTTTAGCTCTGTGATGTACTGTATTAACCCCTTGAGGATCATGACACGTTTTGACAGCTTATTCTGGCTATCATTATACGATTGTATACAGTTTAGGAAGGGCCTGTTGAAATTAAGAGGGTAAAGTCTGTGTCAATTAACTGTTCCAAAAAACCTTCCCACTCTGTATAAAATCGTCTAATGGTAGCCAGAATACACTCAAAATGCGTCATAATCCTCAAGGGGGTTAGAAAAATGGACAAATATCAGATGCTATCCAGTAATGAGAGATCAATCGAGTGGAGAATCAAAGGCAGGTGTGTGGGAGGCAGGTGTGTGGTGAGGCAGGTGTGTGGGGAGGCAGGTGTGTGGGAAGGCAGGTGTGTGGGGAGGCAGGTGTTTGGGAAGGCAGGTGTGTGGGGAGGCAGGTGTGTGGTGAAACAGGTGTGTGGTGAGACAGGTGTGTGGTGCGGCAGGTGTGTGGCGAGGCAGGTGTGTGGTAAGGCCAGTATGTGCTTAGGCAGGTGGGTGGTGAGGCAGGCGTGTGGTGAGACAGGTGTGTGGTGAGGCAGGTGTGTGAGGAGGGAGACGTGTGGTGAGACAGGTGTGTGGTGAGGCAGGTGTGTGAGGAAGCAGGTGTGTGGTGAGGCAGGTGTGTGAGGAGCCAGGTGTGTGGTGAGGCAGGTGTGGTGAGGTAGTTGTGTGTTGAGGCAGGTGTGTGGTGAGGCAGGTGTGTGGTGAGGCAGGTGTGTGGTGAGGCAGGTGTGTGGTGAGGCAGGTGAGGTATGCCAGGTGTTGGCTGAAATGTATTATTGGTGGTGGTAGAAATGCAGATGTGGGGGAAGACAGGTGCGCCTTGAGCCAATTACTGAGATAGATTGGAACACATATAGGTATATAGCCTTTGAGGTAAGAATAGTATGGTAGATAATTTGATTAAAGTCGATATCTTGATAGTGCAATACATACGAATTCAAAGAGTGATACCGAGAAGAGACAGAGAGAGAGAGACAGACTTATCATGCCATCTTTCCCGCTTTCTAGTGCTCTAAACAAATAAAATCCCATATGTACACGCATTAAAAATGTTTCAAAAATAAAAGGATTAAGCACACCAAAGCACAGTGTTCACTAAACAGAAAAATACGCAGCACAGTACTATATATCGTACTGATATGACTGTTACAAACAAGCAACTTGGTTGAGCCCAAGAACTTTCAGTCTTCTACTGTACTTCTCACTTCTCCGATTGTTCGTCCTCTGTCCAATTGCTCTTCTTTCCTACTTTACACCAGCCATCTGGTCTGGTCTGATGAATAAACCAAAGGGTGCATGTAGCTCGTTTCTTCATGCGATTGCTTTGGTCGGAAGCTTCAATAACCAATATTGCACGGTTATTTTGTTTTTGTTTTGTTTTTCCAGACGATGTATTTCCCGAGTTTAAATATTGTGCGTTTTTCACGAATTGCTAGGTCAAGTTGCCCGGGTTTGACATCTACCAATAATATCTTGACAGTGCGGGCTCGATCCGCCGACCATTTGATCAGCAGCCGACGCTCTACTGACTATGCCACGGCTATTTTTAACAGTGTATATTGACATATATATTTCTTGGAGAACTATTCAAGATTCCTCCCACTGCCTTATAGAACACTATTTACGTATGACATATAATGTTTACATCTTTGTAGTTACTTAAGGGGAAATGGGTATTTTTTTCTGGTTCCCCTTTACCTCATGTTTAGCCCTATTAGTGTTCAGATTATACGATGTTTGGCTCATTAGTTTGGCGATTTTAAGACCTTTCGCCCCATTTTGTTGTCACTATTAAGACTTCGTGTTATTCAGGTGTCGAATGTTTCCTGATAAGCGATAGGGAGCCTGTAATTTAAGAGGAATTATGTTATCGACAAATTTACAAATTTATCTTGAAGGAAGTCCTTGGGGGTGTTTTTTGTTTAAGCTTGATGGAGGTCTAGGGAGGAAACTAGATAAATAATATATATATAAAAATATCGACCAAAAAGTGAAGCATCCCCCCCTAATGATGATTATATATGGCAACTGTACAACACTGGGAGACATACACATACCAGGTATACAACATGTATCTATATATCTATCTATTTATCTATCTATCTATCTACCTACTCAGGCACATACCCCATTTATTATTATTATTTTTTTGTATTAATTTTTCGTCTCATCCATCTGTGTCCAATGCAAATACAGGTTCGTTAATCTTCAGAAAACGCAGTGTACAAGTCATATAGTTAGCGTGAATAAGAATAATACTGACACTTTCATGATAGTTTAATCTCTCTCTCTCTCTCTCTCTCTCCTCATCGTTAACAGGCCCATTTGAAGATAGGTGAAACCTGAAAATTATGTACAGTTCAACCCCATGAGGATTTTGACGCGTTTGTATTATTTATTATACTTCTCTTTAGACGAGTGTATGCCTTTTAGGAAGAATATTTATGTATCAAAGGGGCTGGCTAAATATATATAAAATAACTCAGCTACCGCAAGTTCTACCTAAGCCGAATATTATCACCTAATAATAGGCAGGATAAACTGTCAAAACGTGTCATGATCCTCAAAGAGTTACAATATATTACTGTGAAAGGAGGATGACGACTGTGGGCTAAAAGTTCTGTTATTTGTAGCATTAACTTCGAGGAAATATTACGACAGAAAACGTAGAGAGGTGGGGGGGGGGGGGTGGGGGGGGGGGGGGGGGGGGGGGGGGAATTGGCTTTACTGATCCGTCGGAGGGAAAGACGAAAGGTGAGAGAGAGAGACCTACCTCTATTATAGGCCCCCAAATTTTACAACCATTTACAAAAATATACTGCAGTGTATCTTTCAAATTGGAAGACTGTTGTACTTATTCTGATCGGTCCTAGTTCTAAATTAATTGTACCGTACTTTAGAAGTTATTTTCTATAATCGAATAGTTTGTGTTTATATATGTGTAAGAAGCAGACACGAGGCAAAGCTGCCTGTATCAGGTGTCCCTTCAAATTGAGAGTGGCAGTAAAATTCAAAGTACGTTTAGAGTCGAAATGTCTGAACACACGGTGCTTGAAAGAGTTTTAAGTTATAGGATGAGAGGAAAATAGTTTGGTTAAATTAACAAATTTAATGCAATAAAGTTTGATATATAATTCCTAACTTTCTAGTTTGTTCCTATATCTTTCTAGCCATCTGCATCAGCCTCTCCTGGTCCTTGTTATCATGCAGTTAGTTAGTATTCCCCCTCTCTTCCTCCCTAATTATTCTTTTGTCTTCCCCTCTTCTCCCCTCTCTCTCTCTCTTCTTATAGCTCGGTGTTTCCCTCCCTGTCTGGCCATATTATTCATTTATTCATTACTGGGATAAATTCTTGTTAGCTACAGTAGGCCTATCCCTGTATTAACAGTGTTTATGTTTAGGCCTTTATAACTGGTTTCGTATTCCTATGATTTCCATTCTGGCCCTGTGTTTATCTTTCTATATTATATATATATATATATGCCTTTTGCATCTGTATATGTAACTATATCTGCATTTATCAATTAATTAATCTCTCTCTCTCTCTCTCTCTCTCTCTCTCTCTCTCTCTCTCTCTCTCTCTCTCTCTCTCTCTCTCTCTCTCATGCAATATTAAGTATCTGGATTGATTTTTAGGACGGAACTTGCTTTTCAATAAATAGTATTTATAGTTTTGAAGTTGATGTATGAAACCTCATATTTATAAAGTCGTTTCCAAAGATAAACTTCCATATTTATAATTTAGTGAAGTCCACGAATATATATGAGTGGGCTAGAGACTGGCATCCGAGTGTACCTACAATAGAATCACTTTCCTCCATATTGTATTTTTATCTGTAAAAACTGTCTTGATAGTGTAATGATTAGAGCACGTAAGGTTCGTATGTGATATCTTGGGTTCGAATCCTGGGAGAATCACATGTTTTCATTGATTTAATTAATTTCATTTGGGGTGTTATTGGTGTTTAGAACGATGCTATTTTGTATAGTAGTAACGGAGTAGCTAG
The DNA here is from genome assembly GCA_032716605.1 of Paralithodes platypus. Lineage (NCBI taxonomy): Eukaryota > Metazoa > Arthropoda > Malacostraca > Decapoda > Lithodidae > Paralithodes > Paralithodes platypus. The sequence goes on along the minus strand of CM064502.1, from coordinate 40,455,724 downwards.
AAGATCCTGTGATGTGTGTGTTGATAGAGAAAGCAAGGTTCATGATGGTGTGTGATCAGCTCTTTTGTGGTTCACTTCCTGGTTTACTGCGCTGTGTTGGTGGTGTATTAACTTTAGATGTTTATGTTCTGGGTGTGGTGTGTAAACTAGAAGGCTCCCTCCCCACCCTCCGCCGAGAAAGAGAGAGAGACAAAGAGAGAGAGAGAGAGAGAGAGAAAGAGAGAGCGAGAGAGAGAAGGGGGAGTAGGGATGACGCAAGGTTATACTTAGGTCAGTGATGGAGAAGGTAATCCAATTTTAGGGTAGGTTTGAATCCTCCTGGAGTCGACAGCCCCAGAAGTCTGCCAGGTCTATAGATAGATTGATAGATAGATAGAAACGTAGGTAGGTAGACAAATAGCAAAGGTGAGTGATATTGAATGTGGGTTAGGCGAGAAGGGTGGCCAATATTTCAATAGTAAAGATGAAAAGACCAGCTTGATAAAAGAGGTGCTATAGAAGACCCCGAATATTGCGTTTGGAGCCTTAAGGGAATAGTGGCTGATGTGTGTGTCTATTTATTAAGGTATTCAAATAATGTTTAGTTTCTTTGCTACACTTCCATCAAGCTTACAAAAAACACCCCCTATAACCCCTTCAAAATAAGGCCGTTTCCTCTTAAAATGATATGTTCGCTATCGCTCGCCAGGTAAAAAATAGACACCTAAGTGACACGAAAGGTTTTAAAATTGACAACGAAATAGGGCGAAAGGTGATCAAATCGTCAAATTATGGGCCGAACGCCTTAACATCTAAAAACTAATGCGGCTAAACACGGAATATTACCAAGAGAGATAATTGGGTTCAATGTGATGATACAGGAACACAAATAGATCGTTGTATATTGATCATAGTGGTAATAAATTGAAGACCAATTTCATACAAATTTGATCACTGCATGTCAGGATTATTTAGTTAAAATAGGACTTTAGAGGCTATCAACCCTTCTGGATTATTAAACCAGGACACTGTAAATCAGGAATAGCGTCAAGACTGGAGCCCCTTTTCGAGAACCCTAGTCCCTTGCCTCACAGGATTCCAAACTCGAGATATCGTCCATAATCTGAACGCACACAGATAATAAGAAAATGTATGAACGCAAACAAGGAGGCGAGGACAACAAGCATCGTATTACTGGCTTACAAATCTGCCTGAAGTATAATTAGCCGATAAGAGCCAGTAATTAGTGTGTGTAGATACTGACGTTAACGTGGTTGTTATTGTTGGGCGTGGGCTTATTCGTGTATAACGGTCGTGTCACAAATGATCTTTTGGCATCTCTCTCTCTCTCTCTCTCTCTCTCTCTCTCTCTCTCTCTCTCTCTCTCTCTCTCTCTCTCTCTCTCATCTTTGATTAACTACTGTACTTGTGGATTATTTCACGTTTTAGCAGTTCATTAGTATATCATTAGAAGATTTTAGTCAGTTTAGGATATAGGCCTACCAGTAGTAATATAAAGTTTATATACAGCCTGGACTTTCTGACTTCCATATACCTCTACTAAACTGAACATTGTCTACTAAAAGTGAGAAAGGCGTCCTTGTGTCCTGAAAGGGCTAAGCACGTTTAAGGGGGTACTGCTTGTTTTTTGGTGCATATATGTATATATACTGTATATAATTATACCGGGTATGTTTTTTTATTGTGTTAGTTTCCTCGCTAAACCATCAAGCTTAGGCTAAACAAAAATCCCCTAGACCCCCCTTCAAGATAAGTTGTACATTTTTCGATAGAAAAATGTCCGGCCGAAGGACGGTTCTTCTTAAAATTACAGGCTCGCTATCGCTAGCCAGGAAAAATCGAAACCTAAATGGCACGAAAGATTGACAACGAAATGGGGCGAAAAGTATTAAAATCGCCAAACTAATGGAAGGAACGTCTTAAGATCTCAAAACTAATATGCTAAATACGAGGGAGAAGAAGGTCCATAACAAGCGAGGAGTACCAGACCAGACCAGATGGCTGGAGTAAAGTAGGAAAGAAGAGCAATTGAACAGATGAAGAACAAGTGGCGAAGTGAGAAGTACCGTAGAAGAATGAAAGTTCCCCTTTAATGGAGATACTACAGTATATACTCCTTTGGGCTTACTGCACACCCATGCTAAATAATATCGTTTGTTGATGTTAGCCAAAATATAATGTGTAGGTTGTCGTCCAAATGCGTGTCAACCCAGCTTCATTGTAAACTCTAGTCCCATTATCCTCATGATTATCATAATTATTCTCATACACAATTTCTCGTACACCATCGTCAACACCATGACATCATCATCAGCAACAATATAAACATAACTGATAATCATTGATATCATACTCAACACTTTAATACCTACACACACACACACGCACACACACACACACACACACACACACACACACACACACACACACAGCTTTAGGGTTTACATAGGAGGGACAGAATTGTAGTTGACAACCAGCAAAGTAAAGAGAAGATGAAGGAAGAAGGGGAAACTGGTGTAAAGTGCCTAGGGGCTGAGTAACAGAGAAGGAGATGTATGGACGGACATGGATGAAATAATAATGGTTGGCAGCAGCTGAGGATGTGTTCATGGTCGTGGTTGTGTTGAGATAGGTAGTAAGTTAGTTAAAATAAGACTTCAGAGGCTATCAACCCTTCTGGATCATTAAGCCAGGACACTGCAAGTCAAGTACATTTTAAAACTGGAACCCCTTTTCGAGAACCCCAGTCCCATGTGTTGAGATATAAGGTGGTGGGGAAGGTTGAGGGAGGTGTCTGACACAATCTAATTAATAAATTTCACCCCCAATACCAAACATCTCCCAATTAAATTAATGAAAGCATTTGATCCTCCCGGGAATCGAACGTGGGACACCACATACAGATCTTAAACGTTTTAACCATTACACCACCAAGCCCTAATTACAAGATGCTGGGGATGGGGAGGGAGGCAGCTGAAGATATGTTGATTGTCGCGGCTGTGTCTGAATTGAACATATGTACCGTAGTTAAAATAGGACTTCAGAAGCTATCAATCTTTTTGTATTATTAAGCCAGAACACTACAAGTAAAGAATAACATCATGATTGCAGCCCCTTTTTGAGAACTCCAGTCCCTTAAATTGAACATATGGCAGTTAAGGATAAGGTGGTTGTGGTCATGTCAGAGATATAACAGCATGTAGGCATACATAACATCACACAAGCGCATAAACCTCTGTCTCTCTCTCTCTCTCTCTCACACACACACACACACAAACACACACACACACACACACTATACATAATGACAAACATCATTTCCAAATAGACAAACACCTGCGCCTCTGCACTGCTTCTGAATATTAATGAAGGCTATACAAAAACGTTCTATTGACAATGTCAACAGTCGAGTCACCCAGCGCTGCTTGGGGTGACTCTTAGTTTACATATGTTATTTACTTCTTCTTTTATTGTTTCTTAATATTATTTGGTTAATATATTTACTTAAGATGCACTGTTACCATTCGATTTAATAATTAAATTTACTATAAATTACTGTTAGTGACTGAGTTTGTGTCAGTCATTCAGTCAGTAGCCAACCTTTAACCCCACAAGGGGTAGGTCGGATCAGTAAGAAACACAAGACAGACATACATAATAATTATGTGACAGGAGAAGAACAACTTTTTAACAGAGATAGTTTGTGATTTTTTGTAAATAGAATAGTGCTAAATCAACGTTGAAAGAGAGGGAGATGTCTAATAGAAGGTATTTGATCAGAAGTATCGTGTGTGCCATCCAGCAATTACATACGTATAAGAGAGTGTGTGGCAGACTGGGTGTGAGTGATCATATACAGGAGATTATGTGATCAAGCAAAGTATATATGTGACTCTTAGATCAAGCATATGAGTCAATGTAAGTGCCAGGATGTAAGATTTATATGATAATATATGAAGGAGTGTGTATGATCAAACTTGTACGTGCTTGTGACGCTAAACGTATTTTTTTTTAACATTTGTTTCTTTTTTTAAGGAAACAAAGGGTTAAGTTGCCTGCAACAAATATCCGCTAAAAGTTGAAAGAGTGACAGAGAGCCGAATTCACGTGTGATGTAGTACCGTAAATACACGTGTTTGACCTGATAACTGTGTGTGTATGAAGAGTGGCGAAGGCAGGTCATACGTGTAAAGGCCCTGGTGACCTTTGATATTGGGTTCACCTTTGATGTTTAGGAACTGCTGAGTAGTAGAACGACTGGCTGAAAAGTTTGTCGAGGGAAGTTGAAAGTGAAAATACCGAGGACGTGGGAATAAAACTCAATTTCGAAAGAGGAAGAAAAATACGGTGTTTTTTAACAAGTTTTAAGATAATGGATTACAATATAAAGAATCAAAATAGGTCGGTAGTTAATTAAAGTTCAAATGTCCACCTCTCTCTCTCTCTCTCTCTCTCTCTCTCTCTCTCTCTCTCTCTCTCTCTCTCTCTCTCTCTCTCTCTCTCTCTCTCTCTCTCTCTCTCTCTCTCTCTCTCTCTCTCTCTCTCTCTCTCTCTCTCTCAATTTGCCCCTCCTTACTATAATCCCTCACATTAAGCAGTATGGCCTCAGTTCCTTCCCGTTCCAAAACCATCTACCTCCTCATAGCTAGGGTCATTGGCTAAGAGAGAGAGAGAGAGAGAGAGAAAGAGAGAGAGAGAGAGCAAGAGAGAGAGAGAGAGAGAGAGAAAATGAATCCTCTAATCCATTATCTTCTTCATTTTCCAGTTATCTTAACCTATCACTTCATAAAGCGATTTATAATACAAACTATTACTAATAATTAGAGTTTGCTTAGTCCTCGTGTGATCTATATTTTATTGACGCATATGAAATGTATATACCTGATTAATTCGACACGACAAATATTATAGAAAATTAGACTTTGTTAACCATATAAGTAGGATACTGACATGTTTCATATATTTCGGACAATCGTTAGACAATTGGATGCTGATTAACACAGAAATGTTGGTACGGTAGTCAAAGAAGTTATGGAAAGAGATTTTACTGGTCTGATGTTAAGAGGTTATTCCAATGGTCAATACAAATAGTTTTAAGACTTTACAAAAATACAGCATCGTACTGCAAATGTTAACAAATTAAGGCAAACAACATGGTGCCTTATTTAGGTAAGTTGCGTCAACTGTACATTGAAAGTAAACGGGGCCTTGGACCAACTAATACTCTAGTCGTTAGTGTTATCTCTGTTAGAACGACCCTCATATTCGTTATAGTATGTGTGTGAGAGTGTGTGTGTGTATGTTTAGAATCGAAATGCTGAATACATTGCAGATACACTTTATCATAGATCATGTTGAGCTCCTGTAATTGGATATTAATTCGCTGTAGGTTCGCTGAATTAACGAGCTTTGAAACGGATCAAATCCAATTTCAATGACCTCCCTTCCACCCTTACCAAACATCCCACCCAGTGTTGGCAATTTAACGACTTTTCCGTTAAATCTAGAGGTATTTACTTTGATCTAGTGGCAATTTGTTACATCTAGCGACATGAATTCTAGCTATTTTCTCGAGATTGTGGTATTATTCTAGTGCTTTCTGGCATTTGTTTACTATCTATCGGCCTTCTAGTGGCTTTTGACAACGGTTCTAGCGGTATTATGTTTCTTGATTTGGTAACCCTGATCCCACCACCACTCAAACCACCACCACCACCACACATCAACCATTCCCACTCCATCACCCACGGCACATTACTCACATACACACATGCACGCATATACTGTAGCTCACCGATAGGGCGGGCTCCGTGTGTATGTATTTATTGAGGAATATGTAGATGTTCGTGTTTGTAAAAGTTGTGTGTGTTTTTGGAATGAGAGGGAGATGTACAAAGGAGTACAAAGGAAATCAAGCAACACTCTAGTGACCCTTCTAGGCTGCTTGTCCTCCAAAACACTGAGGATCAAGTGTCAAAACAGTGGTTTAGAGTGGGTAAGGGAACATTGGAAAGGGAACTACTGCCCTGGAACTAATGTCCGTGGCAGGATTAGGAAGTTAGTAGGGAACAGATGGGTTAGTAACTGAGGGGGGGTTAAAACAAAGTTATTCATTTACAAACGCAGTCAGTCGCGGGTTTGATGCGAGATATTTGTCTAAGCGGAGTTTAAATGAATCAACGGTGCTGCAGTCTATAACGTCTCGGGGAAGCCCATTCCACAAGTTGACAACTCGATTGAAGAAGAAATTCTTAGATTCGTGTGAGTTAAAAGATTTACCAATATTTTTGCAACCGTTTCCCCACGTGTAATTAGATTGGTCGATAGTGAAGTACTTACTACAGTTTATATTGTCGATGCCTTTGATGATTTTGAACACTTGAATTAAGTCACCTCTTAATCTGCGCTGGGTTAAAGGAAATAGATTTAATTCTCTAAGACGCTCTTCGTATGGTTTGGTCTTTAGGCTAGGTATCATTTTGGTAAACTCTACGTTGAACTCGTTCTAGCTTGTTTATATCTTTTTTGGTAATAAGGGCACCAGGATTTGAACGCAGTATTCCAGAAGAGGGGCGGACTAAGGAATTGTAAAGGGTTAGGATAACTTCTTTGGATTTATGCTCAAATGACCTGCCTATAAAGCCAATTATTTTGTTTGCCTTCTTAACAACTTCTAAACATTGTTGACTTGGTTTTAGGTTACTCGATATTGTTACTCCCAGATTGGTTTCTCTGTTTACATTCTTAAGCTGAGTGCCATTCATCGAATAGTTTGCTTTCTCATTTAGGTATCCGATATGTAGTACTTTACATTTATCCGCATTGAAACTCATTTGCCAAATTTGGGCCCACCATGACAATTTATCTAGATTGTGTTGCATATCGTCAACTTGTTCTTTTGAGAGTACGCTATTTGCAATTTTTGTATCGTCAGTAAATTTTGAGATTGTACAGGTGAGACCCTCATCTATGTCGTTGATGTAAATTAGAAAGAGAATTGGTCCTAGTACCGATCCCTTGGGTACCCCGCTACTTACATTGGTTCATTTAGATGCCTTACCGTTTATGACTACTCTTTGCTTTCTGTCGCTGAGCCCATTTTCTATCCATTTCAACACACCGTCTTGTATTCCATGCGCTTTTAGTTTTAGCAGTAAACGTTTGTGGGGAACTTTGTCATAGGCCTTTTGAAAATTAAGGTATATAATATCTACAGCTTTACTCTCATCGTAGAGGTTGAGGATATCGTGGAAGAAGTCTAAGAGGTTTGTGAAAACAGGAACGTTTTTTTACGAAAGCCGTGTTGAGTATCTTTAAGTAAGTTAATTGCCTCTAAGTGATTTACGAGTCTGTCTCTTATGACCGTTTCTAGCATTTTACATACAATAGAGGTTAAGCTAATTGGACGATAGTTACTGGGCAGGGATTTGCTGCCTTTTTTTAATATCGGTGTTACGTTGGCTAGCTTCCACTGATCAGGCATAGTCCCAGACTGCAAGGATTCATTGAATAGCAATGTCAGTGGTTTGGAGAGCTCATCCTTAGCTTGCTTTAGAACTCTAGGCGAGATTGTATCAGGTCCAGGCGTTTTATTTACCTTGAGTTTATCTAAACAATTCAATACTTCTCTCCTCCTGTAACGGTGATATTACTTAGAACATCTGAATTATCAATCTGAATCGGCGATGGTGTAGGGATATCACTGAGGTCTTCGGTTGTAAAAACAGATGCAAAGAAGGTATTGAGGGCATTACTCATTTGTACTTCGTCTTTGGTGTATTCTCCATTTTCATCGACTAACGGTCCAACAGTTGAAGTAACTACTTTTTTCTTTCTGATATAACTATAGCATTCTTTCGGGTTTGTTTTACTTTTATTCGCAACATGTAACTCCAGGGTCTTTTTACTTTGCTTAATTAGCTTTTTGGCTTTGCGTCGTAGCTCTACAACTTTTACCCGTTCTTCGTCATTTTGTGAGGATTTTAATCTATCATTAGCAAATTTTTTAGCAAGCAGACAGTCTGAAATATCTTTATTCCACCATTTGGGCTTATCATTATGGCCTGGATGCCGTATTTTCGATGGTATGCAGTCTTGCACTGCCTTAAGGTAAGTGGTTTTGAAACACTCCCAAGATGTATTTATGTCGTTATTGTTAGTCAGAAAGCTCCAGTCAGTTTCTTTAAGCTTTGATTTAAGTTCATGAAAATTTGCTTTCTTGAAATTAGGGACTTTCTCAATGCTGCTATTTGATTTGTTACTAGTAAACTTTAAAGTGAAAGTTATCGTGCGATGGTCGCTGTTACTGAATTCATCACCAACATTCAAATTCTCTATTAATTCTTCTTTTGTTGCGAGTACAAGGTCAGGCACATTATTACCACGGGTCGGAGATTGTACAAATTGAAAAAGTGAACTCTCTTGCTAGTTAGCATAGAGGTCGTGGCCAGAGTGTGAAGTAAGAATATCGCCCCATGTGTGTGTGTGTATGTGTGTGTGTGTGTGTGTGTGTGTGTGTGTGTGGTGTATCTGTATGTGTGTGTGTGTTCATTATAGGAATAATTAATGAGTTCATATATCTTATATGATAAGCATTTGGTGACATAGCCAACGGCATTATCAAAGGCTGTATTTGGTTTACAAACAAACTATAAATAAGTCGATCATATTATAAAGTATTTTAAAATATATTATTGTACGTTTTTATTTATTTTTATTTGTTCTTGCATTTCATTGGTACTGTATACTAAAGAGCTAACGAGGTCACATTAAAGCAATGTAACGAACACGACCGAATGGTTACACATGATGCTCAAACATCCCTCCCACTATAATATCAAATACTATGCAATATCCACACATATTAATGCCAACACAAACAAACCTTTATTTCTACTTTCTGTACACCAACATTCCCGTGTTGGCTTTATATATAGTTTTCAGATTTTTTTTTTTGAACCGCGTGGAAGGTTAATCCGGCTTCTGTATGTGTCTGATGTGACTGATGTATTTGTTTTCATGTTGATATGTTTTGTTTTTGTTTTACTCATTTTTATTTCCATGTATCCATAGCTTGTATTTTATGAAAATTAACTGTTTGTGAACATGAAATGCGCATGTTCTTCTATGCCCTGTAATATAATTGTGTCTGAAAATTTCAGGAGGTATGTGTGTGTGTGTGTGTGTGTGTGTGTGTGTGTGTGTGTGTGTGTGTGTGTGTGTGTGTGTGTGTGTGTGTGTGTGTGTGTGTGTGTGTGTGTGTGTGTGTGTGTGTGTGTTCCTCAGTTACTTGTTCGTCAAGGGGAATCCACGCAATGCGAGCTAAGCTCATTATTATCGCGCCTCCTTAACTGGGAATGTATTGCGTGAAATGCATGTTAAGTGTTTTTTTTATTTCTTTATGTACTGTTGGAATGGCTGTGGATGTGTGTGTAGTCTGTATTTAGCCAATTGGCGACATCGGAAACGAAGGCTTAGGGTGGATCTGTATGGTACCATTCTCACTATAGACGGTACCGTCTCGCCCGAAGGCTTAGGTAGCCATAAGCTTAGGTGAACCATATGATACCCATCTCGCCTTGTACCATTTTTGCCAACCCCAGATGGGACGTCACAACGTCGTCCACTTATTCCAGGTACCTATTTACAGCTAGGTGAACTGAGGCTAACACATGAAAGGAGACAAGCCCAATTTGTCTCCGCCCGGCCGGGGATTGAACCCCCGACCCCTCGTGTGTGAGACGAGAGCTCTACCTTCTAGGCTACGGGCTGTGTGTGTGTGTGTGTGTGTGTGTGTGTGTGTGTGTGTGTGTGTGTGTGTGTGTGTGTGTGTGTGTGTGTGTGTGTGTGTGTGTGTGTGTTAAATAATGAGATTATCTTAGAAACATCTTAAGAAGGTGGACAAGCTCAAGTTATGTGATAGGTAAAACAAGAGATGGTATTAGTAATTAACTGCAAAAGTGTTGTTTAAATTGATTATTTTTGTTGCGAAATAATCAAGAGTACTTTTTACATTAAAGCGATTTAAGCCTCTGTCACACATAGGACTTTGTCAACACGCCCTTGCGCTGTCCTTGGCCGTTTTACGGAATTCTGGGTCGAAACCAAATGTGGGTACATGGCTAAAGAACATTATCTAATGGTAACCAGAATATGATGAAACATACGTCATTGAGCTAAAGGGGTTGCAGAACTTTGCACCAGACTTTGCGAAACACAAGGCCATATTAAAGTTTGAAAGGGTCGGGACGCCAGTGTGACAGGCCCTTTAGGATATGATTCAAGCTTACTCGCCAGCTAGGCCGTCTCCTAAACCAGAATAGAAACTTTAACTCTGGTGGCCATCAAATAGTTCCTCTGTCTGTATTCTCAACCAACATATCCAATCCCCCAGCTTCTCCTCCACCCCACCTACCCCTCTATCCTCCCCCTCTGTCTTAACCCCTTCAGGACCATGACGTAATTTTCCCCATATTCTGGTTACCACTGGACGATTTTCTTTAGCATATAATCTACCTCCAGAACCCAAAGAGGTAAATACGATCTCAGTAAACCCTCTTAGTAACATAGGTCCTTCTTAAACAGCATAAACTCGCCTAATTTTAGCCAGAACCAAAGGTATAAAGGCGTCCTGGTGCTGAAAGGGCGGAAGAATCTGGTACAAAAGTTGCCCTATCATAATTCCCCAATTAGTCAACTTTTCCTGCACGGCATATCAGCGAGAACTTCTGGGAAACTATAAGGAGCTTGGGGAAGTTGTATATCAAGAAAACTATTTCTGACTTTGTGTGGATGTGTGTGTGTGTGAAAGAGAGAGAGAGAGAGAGAGAGAGAGAGAGAGAGAGAGAGAGAGAGAGAGAGAGAGAGAGAGAGAGAGAGAGAGAGAGAGAGAGAGAGAGAGAGAGAGAGAGAGAGAGAGAGAGAGAGAGTAACACGTGGTTATAAAGGCACGTAACAACAGTTGTATTAATAGTATTATCACATTATTCGCGTTATTATCACATTGATATGCTTCTGAATGTTTGTGTGCTTACTTTTTGTGGGCGAACTGTTATAATTATGTGTTCTTCTCCTGTCATGTCTTTTTCCTTTCCTGTGTCTCTTGCTGATCCTCCCTGCCCCTTGTGGGAGTAAAGGCTGGCTTCTGACTGACTGACTGACATTATTCAGCGCAGGTAAATGTGAAAGCTAAACACACCGGTAATTAGTGGAAAACACAATTATCCTGTGTCCCCTTGTGATATGTAAATATCATGCATAAATAGAACATTCCTTTATACTCGGTCCAGAAAAGAATACTGAAATATCCTTTATAAAAATGGTATATACAGTATATATATATATATATATATATATATATATATATATATATATATAGGAATTGAATTGTTGTGTAAAGTTTGGGAATAATTATGTGGTGCAACATAATATTTGTTTGATCTTGATAAATTTTAAGCTACATCAAATAAGCTAATACGACTCAGGTGTCTAATGATAGCCTATTTTCTTTCTTTTTCCAGGGAACGTGTTCGTAGAGAAACAAAGAGGAACTGAAAGAGCTTTACACGAAAGTTGGACTAGACTATTTAAAACATTTTATGCAAGAAACGATTTAAAACTTAAATGAAACTATAAAATAGTGAAGTTTATGAAGAAAAAACGTATATAGTAAAGACAGTGTAAATTATCGGTAATGAAAAGTTTGTTTTAGCTAAAAGGGATACATTACAAACTGACATAGATAAGTGATCAACACATTTTAGTGAAACAGAAAACACAGCAACACAACAAAACTTGAAAACTAATTAGAGAAGTTACAAACGATCTATACATATTGGTTAGAGTGAACAATACAACAACAAAAACAAAACAAAAAGCAAGATCAGTAACTTACACCACAGGAGGAACCGTTAAACAGGCTTGTCTGACAACCCTGCATCATCATCATCAGTAGCATTAGCAACGTAGGCTGGACCCTCCCAAACTCACCCATCTCACAGAACCAAGGTAAGACTGCAATGTGTAGAGTATAGCCTATATTTATACATACTCACTATTCTATTCTAGTCTATATCCTCAGGCCGAATCCCCACTTTTCCTATTTTTTGTTTTACTCACAATAATTATAATATATACACAAACCGAAAGAGTGATTTACAGCATATGCAGTTTATCAGAATGTCTACTCATGCCTAAATGAATGCCAACTCTTCTGCCTTCGTGTTTGTTTCTGCGTGTGTTTGTGTGTGCGTGCAATCTGTATCATGTATTCCTAAGTTAAGGGGAGATGGGCGTATATATTTGCTCATAGATTTATTTTGTATTATCTTTTAGTTTCTTCCCTAGACCTCCACCAACCTGGAAAAAGCAACCCTTAGATCCCCCTTCAAGATAAATTTGTAAAAAAATTCGTTAGACAAATGTTCCGGCCAAAGGCCGGTTACTCTGAAATGTACAGGCTCGCTATCGCTCGCCAGGAAAATATCGACATGTAAATGTCACGAATGGTCTTAATATTGACAAATAAATGGGGCGTTAAGTCTTAAAATCGCCAAACTAATGGGCCGAATGTCTTAAAAATTAAAAACCAATGGGGCTAAACACGAGGGAGATTGGGGACAGATAAACCAGCCCATCCTCCTTAATGCCTTGTACGTTATATTCTGGCTAGCATTAGACGCTTTTTGTGTGAAGCTTACGAAGGACAAGAGGGCTGGGATTGTTACTGGGATTATTCGCTGTAAGTAGACGAGAAATCATGACCTCTAACCTCTGTAACTCAAAAACGACTAGAGGAATCGAGCTAATATTTCTATCATTTGGGAGGAGTCAGTCAAGGAATAGTTGTGGAAGATTACAGCCAATTTGCTCTAGCTCTTTTTGAGTTAAAGAGGATAGAGGTCATGCTTTCCCGCCTACTTACAGCGAATAAACTATAGGATGATAATATCCTCTCTGACTGACAGACAAAACATGTAAATGGTGTCGTCCAACTGAAAGGGATATTAATGGATAAGGAGCCTCGAGTTTCTGTATCAGTGTTGTTATTCTTCGTGTGTGTGTGTGTGTGTGTGTGTGTGTGTGTGTGTGTGTGTGTGTGTGTGTGTGTGTGTGTGTGTGTGTGTGTGTGTGTGTGTGTGTGTGTGTGTGTGTGTGTGTGTGTGTGTGTGTGTGTGTGTGTGTGTGTGTGTCCAGTTACCAGCAACAGTTCCATTCCTCGTTCACTACCAAACTTAACAAACAAAGGTCCCTGTGAAATCTAAAGTGTATATATTTATCCAAGTTATTTACCGGATTTGTCGTCTAATTAGTAACTCCTTGCGATAATGATCAACGCTATTAATTCATTATTCATTTACACAGTATATGAGTAAAATGGGTAGAAGTTGGAATGAACTTTCCTATTACTTAAATTAAATCTTAGTCTCGGCGATATGAATTAATTATGAATACTCCAATCAGTAGCCAATACGGAAGGGGGAACGGGAAGTGAGAATGACAGGGCGAAGGGGAGAGGAATTGATATATTAAATATACTCTATAAATAACATAAGATAATGGAGGGAGGAAGAACTTTGGAGAAATATAGGTGTGATGAAGAAAATTGAATGGAAATTAACGTGTTCAGTTCGGTGAGGCATTTCTCCGTTGTATTGTGTCTGTCATTAACCGATCACTCAGTGTATAAATATAATTATATATAGGATAGTTTTTTAGAGCCTTATCCATAGGATTCCATACAATAATACAGAATAATACGAAGATAACTCCATTGTATTGAAGAGGAAGGGTGCGAATAGATCTTACAGGAAATATTAATATTTTATTTACTTTTTCTGTATTTGTTTTATTTTATTATTATTATTATTATTATTATTGTTATTTGTATTTTTTATTTTTTGCGAAGGAAGATACTGGTCGAGTTATGAACGAAAGGCATATCCCTCAATAACTTCACCATTACTCTCTCTCTCTCACACAACGACAAAGCAGACTATATATAGGCATGTTGAGAACTAAGATAACAATACATGAATGACAGACAGTCAGACAATATTGACTCAAGTCTGATGGAACATGGGTGGTTAGTGGAACCACTGATGGTGTGGTCAGAGAGAGAGAGAGAGAGATGAGAGAGAGAGAGAGAGAGAGAGAGAGAGAGAGAGAGAGAGAGAGAGGGAGAGAGAACAATATCTGAACAAAAGGATGATCCCCCTTTGTTCCAAGATTCCCATCCGAAGTATAATTATATCGCCTGGCGTTAGCTAGAACGAAAAATAATAAACTACGTGGAATAAAATAAGATATTCATTATTAGTGTTTCAGCTTTCCCTTCCCCTCCTCATTTACGCCACCTATTAATCCAACTTTGCATCTATTAATCAGAGAACACAGCAAAAGTTGGGTGGACAATTATCCATAATACAAGAAATATTGGTGATTCAGAGTTTGATTATATTCAATTCAGAGTTTGTGGGTAGTTTGATCCCACTAATGCGCTAGGTAGCCGTTATATACTGTAGGTAGGTAGCCCTTACATAGGAGCTCCATCCAATTAAGTGCTTCCTGACAATGTTCACATTCACACCGGGTTATTGATGAGCCAGTACAGCTTTTCATAAGTTCCTTGAATCTGGCAGAATATCTTGTTTAACATAGGGACTCTTTTTTTTCTATATGTATCTTTAAATTGCTTAATGCTATCCAAATCAGTATTATTATGTATTTGTCAGTGTTGTTGTTGTTGTTGCTGTTCCTCAGGCTGTCTGGCCGAGCAGCCCCAAGGTCCCGAGCAAAGCCAAGGCCATAACCGAGCGCCCCCACAGAACCCTCCCAGCTTGCCACTAATATGCCCAGGTGACCGAAGCCACTCAAAGGCGGGGAGCTGAGGAGGGTGCGGAAACACCCGGGAAACAAAAGCCCCACCCAAGGCCCTGTGCCCCTCAGCAATTATAAAGGGAAAGTTGAGGGGCAAAGGAAAAATGTGACGCTTTGACTCCCAATCTGCCAGGGTTGGCAGTAGGGAGGTCAATCCACGGAAAAGACGCCGTCACTTGAGATCTAGAAAATATATAAGTAAAAGGAACAGACAGAGTAAGCTATGGGTATGGCAGAGAACGCTCAACTCTCATTCTGATAGACCAGCCCATCACCAGGTTTTTGTCAGTGTTGTAACATATTGTATTGTTGTCGAAAAGGTATAATGAGAAAACAATAATAAATAAATAAAGAGATAAATAAATATAAACTGATTGTGCCTAGCGAAGTCATCCAAACCCCTTTAGAATTACTAACTCAGAATATCAGCATGTCCATTTGATGTTCTCCAATGCTTTACATTAAGGAAATTGTTATGGCCTAACATAAAATATTTTTACGAGCGTCCTTAAATCCCTCTACAACCATGGCCTCCACCCACACTAACACTGACTCTGTGACCTGTCCTGGCGGTCACACCCACACTATAACAGAGAGAGAGAGAGAGTGAGAGCGCGAGAGAGAGCGAGCAAGAGAGAGAGAGAGAGAGAGAGAGAGTTCAAGCCTTTCTGTATTACTTTCACTCCTTATGTTGTTGTGGCTAATATTCGGTGTCTTTTTAAGTATGTTTATGTGTATGTATTGTGATCCAATTCAAGATTGAAATTATGTATGATACAAGACGATATAACTATCTCAATTGCCTACTTCAAAACAGCAATAGCCTATTTTCCTGTATTTTAGCTAAGTAACCCATTTAGCACCATAATGCCATTTTCCCTTTGACTCCGGCTATTATTAGACGATTTCAGGCAGTTTAAGAAGGACTTATGTTATTAAGAAGGTTTATTGAGATCGTATTTACCCACTTAAGTAGTTAAGGTAGTTATCAACCACCACCCAATCTTATTATCGACTTTACATTCAAGTAATCTGTCAATATCAAGTATAAATATACAAAAACACATACTGTTTGTATATTTATACTTGATATTGACAGATAACTTGAATTTAAATGTAAAGGCAATAATAGGGTTGGGTGGTGGGTGATAACTACCGTGTTTGATGGAGGAGCAATAATGGTTTGGTGGTTCTCACAGGTAAGCCACGGTAACCTTGTCCGTTTCTTAGTCATTAATGTGCGACTTTAACCTCATGACACAGGGACAAGTGGCTTATTTCTACACTTTTGGTAATGCACTATATTGACAAAACTTGGGGGTCGGTGTGAAAAAAGCTGTGTCAAAATATCATACTGATCCAACTGTTTGTTAATAAGTTATTCCCGAAAAACGATACCACACGTCCTCTGAAACCCATAGTTTATATTTTACGATTGTATTCATCTTCCCCATTTTTAATACCTCGCATTGTCAATGTTAAAATTCATCTGCCAATTTACTGACCATTCGTGTAAGGTATCTAGATTCCTTTGGAGTGGTCATAAAGACTATTAGGTATCTCAGGAAGGGCGCAAGTCGTGTGTTGGTGCGCGAAAGGGTTAAACACAGGCCTGAGCGGTGAGTGATTAAACATACAATAGTTACCCTGACAACCCAGGAGGAAACTTATAAGGTTTTCTTTGTTTTGAATTATATGTTGTTGGTATACCAGTAATTTTCATCTAGTGCCAAATTTATATATACTCTGAAGGTGGGTAGGACTATAAATTGGCAAGCGCACTGAAGTTGGTTACTTATTTACTTTTTACTGGTTCCTTTTTCATTTTTATATCAATAAGTAATAAGTAATAAGTAAATAGTGTTACTAAATTGGCACTGGTTTAAATTGTCTTGGCAAGGGACTGGGGTTCTCAAAAAGGGGCTCCAGTCCTGACGTACTGTAGAGTGTGCTTGCTTAATAATCCAGAAGGGTTGATAGCCTCTGAAGTTCTATTTTAACTAACTATATTGTCTTGGTTATTTGACATTGATCAACATTCACTGGCTTGAAAATATCATCTGGGCGAGTTGCCCGAATGTTCCATAGGCTAGATATGCTTGCATACATAAATGAGGAATCCCTGAATTATTATAAGTGCCTGTACACTCGGATGCCATAGTCTCTAGCCCACTCATAAATATATGTGGACTACACCTATTTCTAATTATGGAAGCATACAACTGCAAAAAAAATTCTGAATATAATTGTCTTTACATCGACTACAACAAAATATATACTACCTATTGAAAAGCAAGTGTTATCTAAAAATCAATCCAGTTAGTTATAATTGCATAAAATAAAAAAACATGGGGTCCACAAATTATCATGAGTGGGCTTGAACATATGGCATCAAAGTGTACAATGCTGTCTACGACAAAAATGAGTACCGTTAATGCGAGACATTGTCACAAATGGTCCACTAATATGACACTTAACCCTTTCCGTAAGATAACACTGCCTTGTTAGTATTATGGTCAGCAGTCGACAGGATTATTTGTGTTTAATTAGGCCTAATTTTACTTTATATATATATATATGTGTATTTTGTTTTGTTTTTGTTTTTTATTTATCTCTCACTTTGATCATGCTTCACACACATAAAGCAAAATCCAATGAATTAGCAAACTCAATGGAGGCTAGAAACTAATAGGAATCAAATGGTGCACCTGTTCAGTCCATAAGTGCTTTGTACAATAATGATTGTGTCAGTCTCGCTTTATGAATACATAATTAGCTCGTAGAGTGATAGATGATGACTAAATATTTTTATTTTATTATTTTTGTAATGCCGTATTTACGGCATCAATGACTCAAACAATTAGTAAACTATCATTGCCATTGGTGCCACGCAGGGTGTCTAACTGGAGCTATTTTCTTTGACGACTAGAGTAAATAAGAGAAGGAATATAAGACAATTAACACACACTAGCCAAAATGTTATGGGTATTTTATCGCTTCCGAAGACATTATATGACCTATAATCCATTAATATATCTTCACATATACAAGCATAAAGAATATGTATGATGGAGTTTGGTTTTGTTTGACACCCCGGTACCACGTCTAACTAGTGAGCCAACTCCGAACAAAACTGTTGTAGGTTCGAAACTGGCTCTAGGATGCCATTACATTACATTATCCAGATGGTGGATTGGCTTAAGTGGGTAATGTAAATTTTTTGGTCTATATATTTATTTATAATTATGTTTTAGTTTCCTCGCTAGACCTCCACCAAGCTTTATATAACACCCCCTAGATCCCCTCTTTCAGGATAAATTTGTTAATTTGTCGGTAGAAAAATGTCCCGGCCGAAGGCCGATCCCTTCTAAAATTACAAGCTCGCTATCGCTTGCCAGGAAAAACTCGACACTAAAAGGTGTTAATATTGACAAA
Organism: Paralithodes platypus; assembly: GCA_032716605.1. Lineage (NCBI taxonomy): Eukaryota > Metazoa > Arthropoda > Malacostraca > Decapoda > Lithodidae > Paralithodes > Paralithodes platypus. Next base: position 40,437,412 of record CM064502.1, on the reverse strand, counting down.
AAATGGGGCGCGAGTTTTCTAAATCGACAAACTAATGGGGGCAAACATCTAATTATCTGAAAACTAATTAGGTTAAGCATGAGGGAGAAGGGTGTCCAGAAAAACGAACCAACCCCCCTTAACAATTACTCCAGCATATTAAGTAACTGGTCACAATGCCTGGGTGTAATGCGGCCTAAGTCTATCAACACATTATTATACTACAGTAAATTGGGATATTGACAGGAAGAAGAGCAAGCACATAACGAAAAGGTGGAGAAGGAGGCTACTGGCAGAGTACTGTGTGGAATAGCCTACAGTACGAAAAATATTCTACTCAACCCCTTCACCACCAATACGTAATTTTCATCCTATTCTGGTTACCGTTAGACGATTTTCTTTAGTTGATCTACCTATACGACTCAAATTGGTAAATACGATTTCACTAATCTATCTTAGCAACATAGGTCCTTCGTAAACTGTATGAAATCATCTGTTTTAGCCATAATCAAAGTAAAAAGGCTTCATGGTGCTGAAGGGGTTAAAGCTTTTTGTCTTCATTACTTTACATCAAGTGTCCATTTTATGACAAACCAATTTTCGAATTTTTAGTATATCTAAAGCTCAAGCATTTTCTGGAGAAGCCGATAACTAGGTAAACTGCCCTTCTGAACAGCGAGGAGAGCGACTCGATGTGTAACATCAATTAATATTATGCTAGAGCAAATCGAGAGCCGTGGCATAGTCAGTAGAGTGTGGGCTTCTGATAAGGGGTCGGTAGATCGAGCCCGCACTGTTAGAATGTTATTGGTAGATGTCAAGCCTGAGCAGCTTGATCTAGCGGATTCGTGACAAAAACCTAATGTTCATGGTCATCCCTTTTGTGGCATTACGTCGCCTGGCAAAAAAAAAATAATAAAAAAAAAAAAAAAAATATATATATATATATATACATCGGGATATTGGTTAGTTATCCTAACAGGTAGACACTAAAGCGTCTATATAAGTACGATAAAATACAAGGCAAGTTATAGAATAGGTACAGACTGAACAACACTTACTTATACACGAAAATTGATAGGTTAACACAAAACACAAGGGGATAGGAAATACATAGAAAACATACAAATTCACGAATGCAATATATAGCCTAATTACAATTTGCTTTAGTTGGTGTTAAAAAATACGCGTATGCACTACCTGTGAGATTGAACTACACTATTAATTAACCCCTTCAGCACCATGATGCCTTTTTTTCCTTTGATTCTGGCTAAAATTAGATGACTTTATGCAGTTTATGAAAGACCCATGTTGCTAAGAGGGTTTATTTTGATCTTATTTACCCATTTGAGTCCTAAAGGTATGAAAAAACATATGTTGGACTTATACTGATGGAAATGGTGAACTATTGTATTTAATTAATTAGGTTACAGAAATTGAGTTTAGCGTAGTCAACCTGCCACATCAACATGAAAAACACGGTTTATCTAGTCGTTTGGCTACATATATAGATAGTATCCTTACATTGAATGCTAATAATTGACTAATAGGAAGCTACAATTTAGGAGTATATTTCCTAATATTAAATAGGCCATTTTGTTATACGTTGGTATGGGAATGTCCAATCGTAAGATTAGAACATTTAAATAGAAGAACAACAAGGACAGAGAGTGTATTTTGTATACCTGAATAAAATGGAAATAAGTTATAGAAAATGGTCTCTAAAATTAGAGGCGCACGGACTATTTAATTTAGTGACTACTGGTGACGAGGGGAGACTTCGTGATCTTTCGCTTTCTAACTCTTTCTAAGTGTAAGAAATGGGTGTGAAAAGTCTTAAAATTGCCAAACTAATAGGCAGAACTTTTTAAAATCTGAAAACTAATGGGGCTAAACATTAGGAGGAAAGGGGACCAGAAAATACAACTCCCCCGCCCCCCCCTAATCCGGCGACGTCGGTATTCTAGCTATTTTTTGGCGATTTTGAGCAGTTTGAGAATTATCTGTGGTAAGAGAAAATGAGTGCAAGCTGGGTAATTCGAAACCTGTTAATTGATGAAGCTTCTTATTAAACTGAATACATCGTTAATAGTAACCAGAATAAAGTTAAGAGGACGGCACCGGTACTTGCAAGGGTACCCCTTTCAGCACGATGACGTAATTTTAATCTTATTTTGGTTACCATTAACCAAGGTCTTTTTAGTTTGTATTCTGGCTACTATTAGGGCCTGGACGATGTTATGCAATTTATTTTAAATGGAAAGCGCACGCATACGTATTTAAACTAGCGTCAGTGTTTAGAAGTCATGGTAAAAGTAAGAATATCCTCGAAGTTTGCGGAAAGAAAAAACTGGTAAAAAGTTCACTATAATTATACATTTCGGTGACCGGTCAACTCAACCAGTAGACCATTTCAACAAGTAGCTCTCAACCAGTACCAAATCAACCAATACGGTTAGGTTTGGTTAGGTTAGGTTAGGTTAGTACTAAATTTTGGCACTGGTTTGGTTGGTCTGGGTTAATTTGGCACTGGTTGAGAGCTACTGGTTGAAATGGTCTACTGGTTGAGATGACATGGAACCATACATTTCATGACAATTCCGAGGTTCTAGGTAGCTTAGATTAGTTTTGCTTCCCCTACTATTGAGAGCTTCTTGACCTCGTTTTCTATGGCTAGAAACAAATGATAGAAAGCATTATCACTTCTGGCAAAAATATTTGTTAAAGAAGCATTAGCCCCTTCTGGTGATAATATTTGTTATTCGCTTATATGAATTTGACCATTCGATGGAATTATAATTAAAACCACTCATATGAATACATACTGTTACAGTTAATTTATCATAATTATAACAGTTACGGCTAACTAGCTGCGGCAGTAGAGCTTTTGTATTTGCATTCAGATTAAGCTAATAGGCTATTATTATAATCAAGGAAAGGTATACAAAATTAGCTCCTGAGTTCATTGAGTACATACAGAGTATTCATTCTATTAATTATGGTTATCATTGTACATTCCAATTTAGCTTAATGCAGTAAAATTAAGTTAAAGCATTAGTGCATAGTTGCATTGTGATATACTGTTTGGTACCACGTTGTATGCTAATATAATCTTTAAAACGTAAGTTAATAATTAGTTCCCTAATGTTAATGTTCGCTCAAATTGTTGACATATAAACTCAATTACAATAAATAAATAGAGCAGCCTTTGTTGAAAACAATGCAAAAGTGTTCATGTGATGTTTTCACCACTCAGTACTAATGAACATATTAAAATTGCCACCTTCAAGTAATTCAAATTCTAGTGTGGAATTCCATAGAGTGATTTGTTTTTTATTTTTGAACGTGTATTCATTGAACAATGAATGCACTGAAATCATTATTCAGCTGTCCTTACATTTAGCTCGCTCTGTGCTGTATTAATGTATGTCAGATGTTGAATAGGGTGGGAACGTGTAGGAACATGTTTGTATATATCACTCGAAAGAAAGATCTCGTGTTCAGATATTGTTGATACCAATTATTGATCAAAATACCAACTCCACATGTACCGGTACGGTCGGGTCTGTGGATAATAAGGAGGGTCTGAACACATAGGAGTGACTTCCTTCGTCCATGATCAACATAACTAAACATAAATAAGAAGATTATATAGAATCACATGGTAGTGCATATTAAATATAATGCAATGTTTTACCCTTGCAGAAGAGAAGGGATGCCATACTGTGCACACACACACACACACACACATATATATATATATATATATATATATATATATATATATACGGTATATATAGGCCCTATATATATATATATATATATATATATATATAACTTTTGAATTCATAATTAAGATCAAAGTTAAATGTCCCTGTTTGTATAGATGTGTGATAAGCTCATTGAATTGTCTACCTTAAACATATATTTTGTTTAAACTCCCTTCTCTCTCATGTTTAGCCCCATTAGTTTTGACATATTAAAATGTACACTCCATTAGTTTTGCATTATTAAGACCCTTTGTCCCAGTTCCGTCCATTTTAAGACCTTCTCCCTCTCCCTGATTGTTTAGCCTCACCAGTTTATAAATTGCAGGACGTTTGTCCTAATAGTTTGGCTATTTTAAAACCATTTGCTCTATTGCTTTGCTAATTGTAAGTACTTGCTTGCCTCTCCGTCACTCTTGGGGGGGGGGGGGGGAACTTGTTACAGGCACTTTTGCCTTTTGTCTCATTCATGCACATGATAGCAAGTCTGCAATTTAGAAATAACCTGATTAATGTTAAGTTTAATGTCGTGTACATAAATATTAACATAGGCTAGTTGAATATCTGAATGGAATTGTAATGTCTATCCCCCGCCCCCCTCCACACACTCATACAAACACTCACTCACTCTCACTCTCTCTCTCTCTCTCTCTCTGTCATTCCTGGTTGGTGGCGATAACATAATGATGCTACCTGTTATACAGCCTGATCATTTAATGTATCAGTGGACCCTACTACTGCCTTAATCCCTTCTGTACCGGCGACGTTTTTTTAAATTTTATTCTAGCTATATATAGACGATTTGGAAGAGGTTAAGAAGAATTTGTGGTAGTAAAAACGGTTAAGTGAGATAGTTCGCAGCCTGTTAACTGCTGGAGACCCATTTTAAACTTATTAAAATCATCTCATAGTAGCCACAGTAAAGTTAAAAGGACGGCACTGGTACTGAACGGGTTAACCAGATATCTGAGAGAGAGAGAGAGTGAGTTGACAAGGAGCTTCGGCATTTAAATGTGAGGTTGAATCTTTTTGGTGACACCTTTCTTCCTCATGTTTAGCACAATTAGGTTTGAAGTTGTAAAACGTTTGCCCTATTAGTTTGTTGATTTTTAGACCTTTCGCCCCATACCATTCTTTGTCAATATTAAGACTTACGTGCCCTTTAGGTATCGATTCTCTTCCTGGCGAGCGATAGCGTGCCTGTAACATTGAATGGGGTGACCTTCGGCTGGGACATTATATATTATTCGCGAAAGGAGAACTCGATTTTGTTTTGCCAAGGTTGATGGTGGGCTAATGAGGAAACTAAAATAAAATAAGTAAATACAAAATATACAACACTCACCCCTTTAATAAACAAGGTGCGGGCCAATCGAATCCGTTTTCATTAATGGTGTGTACTTTTAATTCCCTATTAAATGACATTCTAAAGGGAAGATAATCATTGTTTATACCAAGAAAAATGTAAGAAGGTAAATATGTTTGTTTGTTTTTGTATATTGTGTTTGTTTATTGTGATAAGTACATAATATGGCCACATGAATTAGCTTACACTCCGTGATATTATGTATGGAAAGAACGTTAGCATGACGGAATCAATAGTGTATTGTATTATGCAGTACTCAAATAATCTGCATATTATGCTTGGAAGTCATTCATAATATGTGTCCTGCCATACACAATATCACGGTGGATACAAAATCATGTGACCCATTTATTCATTTATGTGAGGTTACGTTTAATACAATGTGATTCCGTTTTCTATAATACTTGATCATTACTAATGTTATTGACGCTGTTTTCACTATGTAGATATGTGGATCGGCTACTTTATAATTGCATTGTGTAAGGTAGAAATGTGCTTGTTACTCAGGAATAATGGAAACGGGGAATAATGAACATTCAGTGTTTGGTATAATCTGAACACTGCAAAACTGTTTGTCTAATTTTACCAATATGTTTGGTTATTTATCTCACATTATACAGTAAGCCCCAAAACTATTATAATGTTTATTAAATATAATGAAATAGAAAATATAGTATGAACTCGCAGTGTTAGGTAAAAACTGAACAACAAGAACAATGTAAAAGCCATTCGCAGTTCCCGTGCACTTTTCATGTTCAGTCTAGTTTTATACAAATATATGTTTCTTGGGGTCTTGTGGGTTGAGGGCGTCGCGCGTGTGTGAGAGTTTGTTTCTGCATTTTTGCAATGCCATCTCTATGGCATAGCAAATTGTTATAAGTTTTTTACTTTAAATCTGTCTGTTCATAAAATTGCAGATATTTGATTTAATGCCAATTCAGTCCTCAAGATTTAATTCATACGTGACAATTATTTCACCATAGACTAGAAAGGTTAAGTCAGGGGGTTTCCTTTATGGGGATAGGAATTGTCCAGCCTAGTACACAGGGGCTACTGTATACCAACCAGGTTACCATTGTTTACCTTAACGGATGGTTTGGTTAGGTTTGGTTCAGTTGGTAGTTGGGGAGATAAACATTTTGCAATGGCCCACCTTTGTCTTTATGTGGTTAAGCTTTATAGTTTTTCGCTCACTCTCTCTCTCACTCTCACTCTCTCTCTCTCTCTCTCTCTCTCTCTCTCTCTCTCTCTCTCTCTCTCTCTCTCTCATACACACACCCCTACCATCATCCACACTATATATATGAAATCAGCAATAAACACGTCAGTTAACCTATAATTGATGGTGTGAAGGAGAGACAAGGTGAGGGAAGGGTGGTGCCCAGGTGGGAGAGGAAGTATATTGTATTGTGAATTACAATATATGTATAATTTGCATATAACCTGTTTTTGTTTATGTATTTTAACTAGTGGGGCCAAAACAAAATAGCAAGTACATGTGATTTCGAATACGTATGTTTGTGTAGTTAATTTATCTATTATATCTATTATAGAGATCGTCACCTGCAAGTGGCATCGATGAGGTTGCCGCCCTTCGGTATATTGCGTAAGGTATATTCCCTTGTTGCCGACTAAAGCTGATGAGTCCCATCCACTCAGATTTGTCTCACTTGTCGGAGTTTTTAGGTCATATGGCCGTTCTGTCTTCAGTCTCGAAATTCTTAAGATTTCTTCTATAAACAATTAACAATGAAGCATCTCGGTTGAGCCCGTGAACTTTTCATCTCCTACTTTACTTCGCATTTCTCCACTTTATCTTCCTCTCTCCAAACTCTTCTACATTCCAACTTTACTCCAGCCATCAATCAATCAATGAAGCAACTTCTACTGTATTTCTCACTTCTCAGCTTGTTCGTCCTCTGTCCAAATGCACTTCTTTCATGTTTTACTCCAGCCATCTGGTTCAATACTATCCAGGGACTGGAGTTCTCGAAAAGGGGCTCCAATCTTGAATCTATTCTTGACTTAGTGTTCTGGCTTAATAATCCAAGTCCTATTTTAACTAACTAAGAATACTATCAAGGCTAGGGACTGGAGTTCTCGAAAAGGGGCTCCAGTCCTGACGTTATTTTTGACTTACAGCGTTCTGGCTTAATCCAATAGGGTTTATAGCCTCCGAAGTCCAATTTTAACTAACAATACTATCATCGAGTGTGGGTGAAATAATTTGATGACGAAAAGGCAGTAAACACGAATTCCTATACCATTCAAAGCAAATGATTACGTTGCCCTTCTTCCAATTATTGTCTGATTGTAAATAGGTTTGTCGACAATTTTATCTAGATTAGGAATAATCTCTCGGAGGCTAACATTTAACACCTCCATCACCACCACCATTAATACCACCACGATAATTTACAACATAATCACTAAACCTTAAACTTAAATCACCTTACTATCACCATTATTAGGCACACCTGTATTAGCACAACAAACTGCACCTCCTAATTCCACATCGTAATCGTTATCACTATCACCAACAACGAAATGTTCCTGTATCAGAACTAACTTGACCACACCCATAGCCACCATCACACTGTCCAACTCTCTAACCTAAGAGTGTGCCGGTTTTCCCAGACCTTCTTCTAATTCTTTCCCGCAAGCTGTCTTTCCCTCATTCTATGATTTAAGCTGCATCAAGCTTCATGTGTCCAGGCGTTTGACTCTGACGTACCTTGTATTTGTCTCTGTCACTTTCAACTTTGGGGGGAGACATTTGTTACAGGCAGCTGTGTTTTTGTCTCCTTCACTCACATAACAAAATATATAAATACAATTAAATACAAATACTACTATCACCATTACTACCATCATTACCACCTCCATAGCCACCATCATACCACCAGCACTACCACTACCATCACCACCACCTACACAGCCACCATCATACCAATATCACCACAGCTACCATCGTCACCACCACTATAGCCATCATCATACCACTATCACCATCACGACCACCACCTCCACCATCATAGCTACCATCATACCACCTTCACCATCACTACCATCACTACCACCTACTTAGCCACCATCATACCACCAGCACCACCACTACCATGACCACCACCTACATAGCCACCATCATATCACTACCACCAAGGCAGCTCATCTCTGTGGTCTAAGTGGTAATCTCACTACACCAGCTTCCATTACCTTGATTCTCATCACAGAACTTCGTTACAATAGAGAGAGAGAGAGAGAGAGAGAGAGAGAGAGAGAGAGAGAGAGAGAGAGAGAGAGAGAGAGAGAGAGAGATAAACAGGGAGAGAGAGAGGAAAGAGGAGTTCAACGAACTCAGTCATTGCTTGCGCAGTCATCAATCACCTCCTTTAAGAATGTGACTTTCACTTGCATCTTTTCTATTAATGTTTTTTTTCTTCATGATTATTATGTTGTGTATGCATAGTTCGTGTCTCAAGAACTCATATAACTTATTTATTTAAGGAATTATATATCCATCATTGAATCCTTAACCATTTGAGTACCAGCGACGTGTTATATTTTATTCTAACTATTTTAAAACTATATTATGCAGCTTAAGCAGGATTTGTGGTAGCTAAAAGGGTTGGTTTAGATAGTTTGAAGCCTTATTATTGATAGAGGTCCTTCCTAAGTTAAATAAAATAATGTAATAATTGCCAGAATATAATCAAAATGATGTCAATGGTACTGAACGGGTTAATTAGCAGTGCACTATCATCGCTCACACTACTTAACTTGTTATCATATTATATAGTTCTAGACGTTGACAGAATGGATATAAGCACCCTATGAGATGCACTTCATGGGCAGCACTTCACTCATGCATCCTAAGGCTCTTAACCTAAGCACATTTCAACTGATCCGCTATTATTAACATTCCTCTATACTAATTTCGTCCACTACACTCTTTCTTGATTTATATATTTTATTTTGCTATATAGGAGTCGTTTAGAGAAGCATTTGCAGTATTATTTTGATAAAGTACGAATCGTTTCAAACCGACGAGGTGATGTCTCTGCCGCCTGCCTCCTATTGTTAGTCTGTCTGTATGTTTCCCTTTATATTGTTGAAAGTCTACTGTATATCACATTGTGTACTTGTGTGTCTGAGTGCCTACATTTGCTTTCTTGTTTGTATGCTTGCCTCCAGTTGTTTGCGTGTCTACCTGCATCTACTTGTCTGCTTATGTACTTTTAACTTTTGTACATTTATTGTGTTTGTTTCCTTTCTTTTGTCTGCTGCTCTACCTGCACCTGTTTACTTTCTGGTAGGTGTTGCTAGGTTCATGACTCCCCTGTCAGTTCAGGAAGCTAACTATTTCTCTCTCTCTCTCTCTCTCTCTCTCTCTCTCTCTCTCTCTCTCTCTGTCTCTCTCTGTCTCTGTCTCTGTCTCTCTCTCTCTCTCTCTCTCTCTATCTCTCTCTCTCTCTCTCTCTCTCTCTCTCTATCTGGGATGATGGGGTGGGTGTGTGTTAATAGTATGGGGGTGATCGGATAGTAAATTTGTGTTCTGACCCATGAAGGTATTTCCTAGGTGAGCTGTGAGTGTGTATAAGGGTCACGGAGTCAGGTAAAATAACTTCCTGTTGTAATCAATAAGAATGCATAACATTACCAACAGCAATATATCCATGTATACGGAAGAAGGCCAGTTTAAGGGGAGATGGGTCTCTCTCTCTCTCTCTCTCTCTCTCTCTCCTCTTCCTCTCTCTCGCGTCTTCTCTCTCTATCTCCCTTCTCCTCTCTCCCTCCCTCAATTCCCTCCCTCTCTCCCTCTCCCTCCCTCCCTCTCCCTCCCTCCCTCCCTCCCTCCCTCCCTCCCTCCCCCCCCCCCACCCCACTGTCTCACTCACTTCCTGTTACCTTCCCTCCAGCAAGCCAGTCACCCCTCCCATGACCTATGATTCCTAATGTTTAGCTTCAATATATCTGGTATGTTAAGACGTTGCCTCCATTACTGTTGTGATTATATAACCCTTGTGCAATTTTGGAGTCGATTTTTTCCTGGTGAGCGATAGCGAACCTGTAATTTAGGCGGCATCGGTCTTCGGCCAGGACTTTCTTCTACCGAAAAATTTACAAATTTATCTCGATGCGGGATCCTGGGGATATTTTTAAAGTTTGATGGAGGTCTTGGGAGGAAACTAATGAAAACATAAATTAATTAACAAATAAACACAAACATCCCCTTAAGCTACATGGTTCTTTCTCTTCACTATGTCACTTATTTCCTGTGTTTAACCCTATCAATCAGGTTGGGGTTAGTTGATGTTTTATTCTTGCTCCCTCTAGATGATTTTATTCAAGTTTAGGTTGCCATCTGTACACCATAAGTTTAACTGCATCGCAACTAACTCTATTACTCCAGATCATATTAAGGTGCAGCAAAATCGCCTGGCAATAATTGAAAGCACCATTTTAGATAGGG